>WAEK01000008.1:0-100000 GCA_011634665.1 Mortierella sp. BCC40632
ACAGTTCCTGGCAATGTGTAGATCCTTTACTTTTCCCATGTTGCCTCGTCTCGAGAGTAGCCCTTCCATAAAATAAGGAACTGATGCTGCCGTCGATAGTACCGATAGTCCAGAATACTGTCTACTTCAAACTCTTCTTCTCCATCGATGATTTCAGGCTCTGGTTCTGAATGTACTGTTGTCCGAGGGCCGAGTGATTCTGGCGACTCTTCATAGTGTCGGAAACGATCCACATGGAACACGTCGTGTATTTTCATTGTCGGAGGTAATTCAACTTTGAAGGTGACAGGGGACAATTGCTGAAGGAGTGTGTAGGGTCCAATGAATCTCGGCTTCAGTTTATCTGATGGTCTGTTTTGGTCTGCTGGGATAGTGATATGTTCCGCGTTGAGCAAGACTTTGTCGCCTTCTTTGAAGCTGTGCTCGATCCTATGTTTGTCTGCGTTCCAAGTCTGCCTTTCCTGTGCGAGTCGAATAGAATCCTGGGCCTCCTTGAGTATTGCTCTGGTCGCTTACAAAACTTTCAACCTTGGGAGCTTTAGACGGTTGGGGTTGGAGTAGAGCGGATGGGATACGGGGATGGTAGCCCATGTTCAAAAAGAAGGAGAGTAACCAGTTGTTGGGTTGACCGAGTTGTTGTATCCAAATTCGAGTGAAGGTAATGAAAGATCCCAGTTTGTCTGTTGTTGATCTATGACAGACCGGAGCATCGTTGTGAGAGTTTGGATTGCGCGTTCTGATTGTCCATCTGTTTGGGGTGGTGTGCAGTTGACATGGCTAGTCTTGTGTCCATTAGTCGATGTAACTCCTGCCAGAACTGACTAGTAAACTTTGTATCCCGATCTGACACAATAGTTGTTGGCATTCCATGAAGTCGGAAGACATTTTTTGAAGAAGCAATGGGCCACGTCAACAGCTGTGTCAGTTGTTCTACTTGGTGCAAAAGTGGGCCTGCTTTTGATAGTTTGTCGACAAAAACTGTGATTGCATCGAATCCTCTGTTCGTGGTAATTGAACGACAAAATCCATTGTTACTGTTTCCCCATCGCTGATCTGGGATTGGAAGTGGATGGAGGAGTCCTGTTGGTGCACGATTGCTATGTTTGTTCCTTTGGCAACTCTCACAAGTTCTGACGTACGTCCTGATATCATTGACTATCTGTGGCCAGAATGCAAAAGCGTCTCAAGTTGTCGTAGGTTTTATCGAATCCCAAGTGTCCTGCTATGGCTGAGTCGTGTGCATCATGGATAAGTGAGTGGCGGATGTCAGCATTCCTGGGGATACAAATTACTGATTTGCCTCGTCGTAGTACGTGGAGTAGGCCATCGAATATAGCATATCCTTGAGGTGGTTGTCCTTTCATGCAGCTGTAATAAATAGGCCATAAACGGCTGTCGTCTCTGTAGCTAAGGATGAGTCGTTTTCGAAGATCGCGGTCCAGAGCTATTTCCATGGAATTAAAATCGACAGGTTGGGGTAGGGAGTGGTCAGGTCGGCGGGAGAGAGCGTCTGATACGATGTTTTCCGATCCTTTCTTGTACTTGAAGGTGAAGTCGTACTCCTGAAGGAGTTCCATCCAACGAGCTTGGCGACGGGTGAGCTTCGGTTGTGTAGGAAAGTGTCGTAGGGTAGCATGATCGGTGTATACAATGAAATGTGTTCCATCGAGATAGTATCGCCATGTTTTCAGGGCATGTACAACTGCCAACAGTTCCTGCTCATGTGTTGGATAGTTCCTTTCTGCTGAGTTCATTTTGCGAGACGTGAAGGCGACTGGTCGTGACTCTCCATTTTTGTCTATCTGAAATAGGACAGCTCCCACAGCAAATCCAGATGCATCTGTCTCCACGGATGTAGTCAATTCAGGGTCAAATATCCTGAGGACTGGTGCTTCACTAACAGCTTTTTTGAGGGCGATAAAGGCTGACTCATGGCTGTCATTCCATTCGAAGGGGACGTCGTCTCTAAGAGAGATCAAGGGGGGGGCAGAGCTATCTGAGCAAAGTTGTTGACATAGTTATGGTAGAACTGAGCGAGGCCGATGAACTGTTGAACTTCCTTTTGCTTTGTTGGTCGAGGCCATTCTCTGATAGCTTTGACGAGTCCAGCGTTTGTTTGAATGCCATCCTTGGTGAGAATGTGTCCCAAAAACTCCGTTTGTTGTTGTAGAAATGAACATTTGCTGAGCTTTGCGTAGAGGCCGTGCTTCCTGAAGAGAGAGAGAACTGTTCGTAGATGGTCCAGGTGTTCTTTCTTGGATTTAGAGTAGATTAGCACGTCGTCTAAGTAAGCTACAACAATTTCGTCCAAGACAGGGTTCAAGACGGTGCGCATCATTGAAGAGAAGGAAGCTGGGGCGTTTGTCAGACCAAAAGGAACAACATTAAATTCATAATGTCCATATCGGCAACGGAAGGCTGTTTTGTGGGTATGCGGTTCGTAGACTCGTTGTTGATGGTATCCTGATAAGAGGTCGAGTTTCGAGAAATACTTGGCACCTCTGAATCTGTCAATCAACTCGTCAATTCGAGGCAGAGGGTGGCGGTTCTTTTTGGTGATTCGGTTGAGACCTCTGTAATCCACACACATTCTGAGGGTTCCTTCCTTTTTGCGAACGAATAGGACGGGAGCGCCATAGGGTGATGTGCTAGGCTTAATGAACCCTTTTTCAACAGGTCGTCTAACTGCTTTTTTTTTTAGTTCATCAAGTTCAGCGATTGAAAGTCGAATGACAGGTCGGACAGGTGGATCGGCGGTAGGGTCGGTCTCAATTCGCATTGCATCTCCTCTGTCTGGTGGGGAGTCCATCAGGGAGAGAGTCGGGAAATACATCAGGGAACTCTTCCATAACTATTTTTCGGATTTCAGGGTCAGCATTTTCCAAGGGGTTGGTGACAGGCTTGACATTTCCTTCTTTGAGTAGGGCAATAAAGACTTCACTACCAGGAAGGGCGGCGATGGTGTTGAAGTGCATGTGGCTAAGGAGGAGTCCACCAGGAGGTTGTCGTTACTGAAGTGGGTTTGAAGCCGCGACATGTCCAGTGAACTGTCTTTCCGTTGTGATCAAAGACTAGTTTGTTCGTCTGCCAGTTGATATTCGGGTTGATGTCAGTGAGCCAGGGTTTACCGAGGATGATGTCGTATTTTTTGGAGGTCATAAGCGATAGTGTCTACCGTGTCAGTGTAATTATCGCGTGCAAGTGTAATGGTTGCCGTGTGGGATGTCGTAGATGAAGAGCCGTTAGGGAGGAGGACTGGGATGGGGTTGCACGACTTTACGGGGATCGAGTGTTGGGATAAAAATCGTTTGCTGATAACATTCATTTCAGCCCCGCCATCGATTAAAATCTTTGCAGGGTGGTTGTTGACTGCGCCGATGAAAGTAAGGAGTCGTTGTTGAGCCTTTGCAATAGTGAAGCTATGAAGACCCAATCCTTTCTTTTTCTTCGGTTTGTGTGTTGACTCTGGCGATGGGTCTAGCTGTAATTCAGGAGCAGGTGGGTCCAGGTCCACTTTGTCACTAATACAAGCCTTCTCCTCAGTCTTTGACGACGTTGGCATTGGTTCATGGATGTTTGTGTGGGCCTTGGTTGGGTCGTGAGTATTATTGTCATTATTTTTCTGAGGAGTGGACGAAGTAGAGTTGAATACTTTTTATTTTTATTCGCTTGAGAACTTAACTCTGGTCTTGGAACACTCCCCTGATCCAGGTGGATAGGGAGGGGGTTTCAGCAACTAAGCCCTGGACTGATCTTAATTGCTGGGGCCTTTTCCCTGCTCGGGCTGAGGGGGAGAGGTCTCTTCGGATTCTATGTTGTTGAAACGTTTTCCACTGCGACATTCGTTAGCCATATGTCCATCCTTGCGGCAGCGGAAGCAAGCTCCTCGTTGGCGGAGTCGCTCGCGTTCTTGTGGCGATAGTTTGGGTGTTGATGAGGGGCGGGAAGAGAACTGTCGACGAAGGGCGTTAAGTTCGGTCCTGAGGTTATCAATTTCCATAGCCATCGGGTCTTTTTTTGAGTACTGTTGGAACCGGAGGGGGGGAAGAGGGACCATGGTGATTATCGTGGGAGAAATAACTGGAGGGGTAGAGGATATCGTGGACGATTGTTGCCTCGGTGATTGCTTTTTCAAGGGTCTTGGGTTGGCGTAGTCGAACCTGTTTAGAAGTTTCTGGATCGAGGCCACGAAGAAACCGGAAAAGTGAAGCGTCCTTGTCTTCCTTTGGGATGAGACGAAGGTATCTTCTGAACTCATTTGTATATTCAGCGACGCCTTTTTTTCCTTGGATCAGATTTTCCAACTTTAAACGAGCAGCGTGGACAGCATCAGGAGGCGTGAACCTTGCGATAAACGAAGCGCGGAAATTCTCCCAGGGGGTGTCAATCTTGATCTCAGATGTGCGCCACCAAGAGCGTGCGTCTTTTTGAGAGGGCAAGTACAAAGTACCGAACCCAAAGATTCTTGGAGAGCTGTAAGACAGTGAAATACTCTTCATAGCTATCGGCAAAATTTAGACACTCTTCAGCATCGATAATGCCACTAAAAAGGGCTCGGGCTTGGGCGGTTTGAGGACGGCGGCAAGGGGTTCTTGCTTGATCATTCGCGGCCAATCCTTGAAGAATGGAGGCGGAGGCGTCGGCTTCTTGGCTCATGATGGAAAAGGGAAGAAAAATAATCGGAAAGGGGGTCTTGATCTTGGGGTACTTGGGTTGGAGTCGTGGGGGTCCGAGGGGTGGGCAGGGTTCGAGGGGAGTCGGTGTCAGGGGTCGGTGGAAAGAGATTGTACCTTTGCTGCCATGCAACAGTCAGAGGCCAGGGAGTCTTTGGTTTGGGCAGTTTATTGCTAAAGATTAAAGTAATGAGAAAGCTAACTATTTATACAAGTGGTTTGGTGGCAAATGGAAGGGGGCGCGGCAGTGGTGGCAACTGGACAGTCACAAATAGTGGCAAAGGGCGCAGCTTGAAGAGGACACTGTCGCACGGATCGCCTGGCTTAGCCCAGTAATATTGTATCCCGTCCGAGTTCCAGATGTTTATCTTTGTTTCATCTGAGAATACCACTCGCTTCCAGTCATCGATGGTCCAATTTTTATGACCTCTTGCCCCTCCAACCGCGCTTGCTTGTGTCGCTTACTAAGGAAAGGCTTTTTGACTTTTTTTCTTCGCTTGAAAGCCGATCTCCCTGAGGTTGCGAAGGACTGATCTGTACGAGATAACTGTCCCTTCACCATTGAGGCTCTTGTGGACCTGCTTGCCAGTCTTCAACATGCCGGAAAGTAACTTTCTGTTGAGATCATTCTTGGAGCGAGCCGAGAGAATTCTTGGTCTTCCTGTTGGTTGCCTTTGTAGAGTAGGTAAATGCTTGGTTCGGATCCTTGAAACAGAAGCAGGGGCTGACTGATAATCGTCTAGCGACATTCTTGACGGAGTAGCCTGCTTTTAGCTGGCTTATGATAGAGTTTTGAGTGTCTTCTTTCGTTTTTTTTCATGATGGAGGAATATCGACCATTTTCGAGCGATTGCACCCGTATTTTATATCAAACTTGTCAAGATCTATTCATCTTCTTTTAATCTCTCTGACTGACTGTAGATATAAGACAAACGATTGTGAAAAAAGAGATGAAATAGCAATAAATATAAATGGCGTGCCCAAGTGGCGAAATGGTTCCAATATCTAGCTTCAACAATTTACCTCATAGCACGCCTTTCTGACAACATATTGAAAATCTGTTTACACTGTCGTGAACAAGGCATTCTGGGTATTGTTTTCAATCTAAGCAACAAGGTGCATTTACATATTCTCGATGGGTAGAAAATTGCTAAAATATGAAAATTTGAGAATTATTGAAACCATTTTGGCGCCCACTGTACCTTGTCAAGGAGTATGGTCATCGCTGGCCTTTTCCTTGCAAGCGTCACAATTGCCCAGTCAACAAGTTCTCTAAGGATCAAGATATCTCGAAACGAGGTCTTTACGCTCGTCGTTACGCCCGAACCTGCAAGCATGAGAAGATTACCGTCGAGGAGGCAATCAAGTATCTTGGTACTTTCGACAATGGTGTCAATTGCACCTCGTCCCCCATCACTCAGCCCCCTTCCTCCATCAACAACAGTTCTCCTTCTTTGTTCTCTTCCTCTCCCCATTCTCCTTTGACTACTACACCTGCCCCTGCCCCTGCCCTTGCCCCTGTTTCGGTTCAACCCAACTCTATTGATTCGTCTATCGAGCAGTTCACTTCTGTGGACTTTGAAGAAATCTCTTCCATGTCCCAGGGGGAGAGCGCTGTCTCCTCTGTTTTCCCCGCTTCTGCCCTCCCTCAAGACGATATGGATGAATCTTTGGATACTCTTGAGTTACCTAGTGACTTTGTTTCGTCTTCTTTGCCACCTCCTTCATCTACCCCTTTTGCATTCACCTCCGACTACTCGTTTCCTATCTCTGCCTTCACCTTTCCTGCAGCCCAGATCCCTCCATCGCAACCCAGCACTGTCCACACTCCTCCCCTCATCCCTGAGACTTCTCCTTCCTCTCATCCTGTTGTCCTACTCCCCTCACAATCTCCCAAGGCAGTTGCTCCCGGTGGTGGAGCTTCTACTTTGGGTCGCAAGAGGCCCCGTCGTATCATCAATGATTCCGACTCTGATGGGCGGACATCCAATGCTCCTGAATCATCTTCTGCTGCTTCTTTCCGTTACTTGGCCAAGGAGGCCAGTCGTTTGGAAAAGCTTCGCAAGTTTGATCCGGAACTGTGTGATGAGATTGTCCACAATCTGTCTCGACTTTTCAAAGAGTATGAGTCTATTAAGGCTCTTCTTGAGAAAGTTCAGAATGATATTGCTGGCATTCGCGAAGCTCCTTCCTGCTCTGTTCCCCTCCAACCCTCCCCTCCCTCTGCCGAGTTCTCAGCCTTGAAGTTGCAGGTCACCGCGTTGACAAATGTTGTCTCAGCTTTGTCTACTTGTCACAGTATCGACCATCAGCACCCACCCCTTTAACCTTTGAGGTCATGTCCACTCCCACCCCTATAACTTAAAAGGTCCACCTCACTCACATGTATAAATAGTCCCTTCACCTACCACCAATAAAGATCATCTTTTCCTGCCACTCCCTTCTTTGTTAGATGTTAGCAAAGGTACCTCGATTCACTGCCTCTTCTACCCTGACTATTATCTTTCCCTCCACTCGTTAGGCAGCTCCCTGGCAGTACTTTTTTTTATTCACTTCACTTTCACTCTTCCCCTCTACTTTCCTTTCCACTCGGTTCCTAGAACCCTCCCTCTCTTTTCTTTTTTTTCCCCACCCTTTTTTTCTTTTTTCCTCTCTCTTTTCTCACCCCTATTCTGTTTCCCCTATTTCCAACATGTCGGCCCAGCACGAAATCCCTCAGCATCGTCGCCTCCCTCCCAGAGGAAAGAAAAACAGGATCAGCTCTCTGCTCTCGTCCATCACCACCCCCCCTCTGATCCCCCCCGCCCCATCCAGCTTGAAATTGAGGGCTGCTCACCGCGACGTTGCGCGTACCTTGCATAAAATCCTCAAACCTCAAACCCCGCCCCCCCCTACTCTGGGGACATCGACGCGGACGCCTGCAACAACTTCATCGACAACCAGGAGGAGTATTACCAGGTCGTCAAGCTCAACGAATGCGACTGGGTGCAGTATACAGCCTTAAACCTTACTGGAGACGCTAAATCCTGGTGGAGAACATGCGGTCTCAACATCACCTGCCCATGGATAAAATTTCGAGAGGCATTCCTTGATTTCCACACTCCTCCTAATGCAAAGACCGCCGCTCGTGAGGCCCTCGAAGGTCTGAAACAAGGCAAACGAACCATTGCTGCCTACACTCACGAGTTCCGCCGCTTGAGACGACGCGTCCCTACACTCGACGACGAAACTGCCTTACACTGGTACATGAAAGGCCTACACTATGATACTAGCAAAGAGGTTCGCCTTCGTGAGCCCAAATCTTTGGATGTGGCCATCCAACAGGCTACAAACGTGCATGCCATCCTCTTCCCTGAGGGCCTTACCTCCAAGACCACCCCTGTCAAGGACCCTAACGCCATGGACATTGACTCTATGCAGATGATGATCAATAATCTCTCTGCCCAAGTCAATTATTTGTCAAACCTTTCGAATAACCGAGGCAGCGTCCCTCGCCCAGCTAAGCTCACCAACGAGGAACGCGAATACCTCAAGGCGAACAGGGGATGCTTCAAATGTCGCAAAATAGGCCACATGGCGGACAAATGCCGCACCTTTCCCCCTTCTGCGAAACCCTCCCGACAATTCAACAACATTGAAACTAGTGTTTCTCACGGGCGAGCTGAGTCGAGCTGGAGGTTTGGCTCGACTCGGCTCGAAATTTTTTAACCGAGCCAAAATTTTGCTTAGCTCAACTCGAATCCAACTCACCACAACTCAGCCCGATTCGAGCTGGCTCGCATCAACTCGGGCTGGCTCGCATCAACTCGGGCTGGCTCGAATTAATTCGAGTTGGCTCGCATGGCTCGAGCTGGCTCACATCAACTCGGGCTGGCTTGCATGGTTTGATCTTAAAAGAGAAAAATCTGAGGGCATTCCAAAGATCAGGCGATGTCAGACTATCTCATCAATATACACCAGCGAATAGGCAAGGCTTGACAGCTTGAGGAAGAGAGTTCTCAGAATCTGGCCTCCCCCAAGAACTTCGTAAGGCAGCAGCCCAAGTGAAGTGGTTCCTGTGCAAGAGAAACCCCAGGAACGCAGCCAACTTTTTTTTTTTTTTTTTTTTTTTTTTTTTTTGGAGAGCCTCCCGATGACCTGACCAAAAGCTTCTTGCAGTACCTAAGCATTCCTTTGCTTCATCAGCATCATCTATACTTTTCTCCATCAGACTCCTCTGTCCATTTCTTCCTCAGTCACATCTGTTCATTTTTTCATCAGTCACATCTGTCTTTTTCTTCATCCTCAACCATCCTTTCTTCATCATTCTTTGATCTGAACTATCATCACCTCCTTTGAAGAACAGATTTTTGTGGATTCATTCCCTTGCCACGCTCTATTGCACACAATCTCTCTCTCGCTATCACTCTTACTCCCTCTCCCTCTCCCCCCTCTTTTTTTTTTTTTTTTTTTTCTCTCTCTCTCTTTTCTCTCTTTGGCTTTCTTTTTTGATCTCTCTCTCCAGATCTCTCTCAGATCTATCTATCTCTCTCGCGCGCGACGCACGGTTTCAGCCAGCCCCCCCCCCACCCCTCTCTCCTCTCCTCTCTCTCTCTGGTTTTTTTTTCTTTTTCTTTTTTTCTCTCTTTCTCCTTTTTCTCCTTTTTCTCGTTCTCTTTGGGTTTTTTGTATCTCTCAGATCTCTCTCCCAGATCTATCTATCTCTCTCTCACGTGCAAGTTTCACCCTTTCCCCCCCCTCTCCCCCTCCTCGACTCTCTCTCTCTCTCTCTCTCTCTCTCTCTCTTTTTTTTTTTTTTTCTCTCTCTCTCTCTCTCTCTCTCTCTCTCTCTCTCTCTCTCTCTCTCTCTCTCTCTCTCTCTCTCTCTATCTCTCTATCTCTCTATCTCTCTTTCTCTCTTTCCCCCATGTCTAGCTCAGTACTCTTCTACAAAAAGATGAAGGACTATGGAATGCTTTTCTTGTCCTCTTTTTCCCTGAACAAGCACACGATATCCAACAATTAATTTTTCGCTTTTGAAACAGATTTACCTCTTGCTTCAAACAATTAATGTCTGAACTACTCACCCTGCCCATTGTTGTGTAGCCTTGATAATACATCGTTTTAAGTTCTAAAGATTTCTGACTATTAGCGTTGTGTGCCTTTATTACACTTTCAATCTGTCTAAGTATCACTTCTTACTCTTGCGATTGTACCAAGAAATCAAACACAAGTTCTGTTGGATTTTATCTGCAGAGAGGCGGTTTCTTTGGTAACGAAGAAGGGCACGCGCTCTTGAAAAAGCTCGTTCCGAAGGCACTGATGTAGCCATAATGGCGTAATGATCCTTTGCCATTGTTGATAGAGACGGCCAAGACCCATGGCGTGTTTTCCACCATTTTAACGGCGACACCAATTCGGAAGGAGCATTGACAAACGTCTCAAACTCGTCACCAACATCGATTGCACGCGACCTCGATCTTCCTAAACGGATAAGTGACCTGTTGAGATTGGTGGAAGCAATTGGATCTATTTCAGTCGAGCTTGTGCTTGACGGAGGCTTGTAGCTTGCTCTCCACACACCGCGAACGGCTGCCTTGGCTGGCTCGATATATTGGCCCCATCCCTCCTTGTTCCAATACTCGAACCGGCATGCAGGGTGAAGAGCTATAGCCACAGAGTAAATTGGCGAGTCATCTGTCTTGAAATAGTAGTCCTTCAGTTTTTCATATGCTGCTTTTGCGCCACACACTAGATCCGATGTGCGGTTTTTATCACTTGCTATGAAATTTCCGAGGTTCTCAAGCAGATCGTTGTAGATCTGGATGCCCACCCCGATTGCTAATTTGCTACATAGGAATCACTGGCACAGGCTGTCGTGGTGTACTCGTCGAACTCTTTTAAAAGGTCCTACAGCTTTATTAGTCGCTCCCACTCTGTGTTACTGAGGAAGTAATCCTTGAGGTCGTCACCATCCAACACGTTATCATTGTACGCTGCCCTGCAATCGATTTCCCGCTTGAGCATCGTAAATGTTGACCCCCAACGAGTGCAGACATCAAGGAGTGGCCGAAGGCCCTTCTTGTTGTCATCCGTTTTTGTGAACTGTATGAACTTCTCGAGCCTTGTAGAGGATAGTCTGCAGCGCATGGAAAGTGTACAAATATCTTGCAAATTTAATTAGTTGAAATAAAGAAATGAAGACTTGGACAGTTTGGTACATTTACTACATTACACACCTGATTTTTTTCAATCCTATCCGCAACTTGTCTAGCGCTTGCTTGGTGCTAGCACTAGTACTATCGGACGCATTGTCGTCCAGCAGATGTTGGCTGTTACTGGTGTCGTCGTTGCTGTTTGATCCATTGACACCGGTGGCAGATTCCTGGCCTACATTGAAGGAGAAAAGTGCGTCGCTGTAATCGTCATCACCGCTTTCCTCGTCACTGGAATTGTCGTCTACTATGTTTCCAGTTTCTTCAGGGAGGCTTGCGCCAAGGCCATTCATGCCTAGCAGTGTTTGCACAGCTAAGTTAACAACATGTGCAATGCATGACACATGCTGTCTCTTTGCATCGAAATGGTCCCTATAAACCATGTTCATTTTTGATCAGCGGGATAGCACTCCTGCAGCCGTGCTCGCAACACAGTGTTACATTGGGATAATTGAAATTTGAGGACTTACCATTCCTGAGGGTACTTTTTTGTGGGCTCCTCCAAAAGCTTTACCATCTTGAGGACATTTGCGCCATTGTCTGTTGTTATCGCCATAATCTCCTTCTGTAGTTCAAACCGCTCGATAACTGGAATAAATGTCTCCAAAAGGACCTGCGCTGTGTGTCGGCCAGTGATCTTCTCAAATCCGAGCGTAACATCGTGCAAATTCCAATGCTCATCAATCCAGTGAGCAGTGACGGCCAGAAAAGAAGTTCCAGTTGGGCTCGTCCATCCATCTAGCGTGAACGACACCTTAGAGATTTCGCGCAGCTCGACCCTTAGTTGCCGCATGTAATCTAGATACGCGTCGGCTATCTAAAAAGACGTGATGAAAGTAGGGAGCGATTAGGAAGGAATTCAAAGTCTTCTGCTTTTTACTTACCCCAGTCTCATGATCCACCTACTCTTCTCTTCTCGCAACCGTATCGTTCGACATGAATATCACTCTGCTTGCTTCAGGTGCTCTCTGTGCGACTAATACAAGCTCCTGGAACTGAGGGCTTTCAGCAATCCAGTATGGTTGTTGGTTACAGACAACGAATTTGCAGATACTCTCTTCCCATTCGTCTTGCCAAGGCCGCTTATTGCCTTGCTTTGTTAACGCTAATTCGAGTGGCCCAACAACAGGTTCCGAGGCACTACTGTCATTGCTTTTTTCGGTTAGACCATGCGCTGTCTTCAGGTGTCTGCCCATAGTGGAAGTGGACGAGCTGCTATGGTCGTATCCGGTAATATTCCGCTTGCAACCTTGAATGTTGCAGTAAGCCTTTTTGTCTACCTTGTCCTGCCTCGCCCACTTCCATACCCAGCTTCTCATATCATTACGCAGACTATTGCTTGAAGAATCGTTGGTTGTGTTGACAGTGTTGTTCGTGGTAGCGACAGCTTGGATTGGAGCATCCATGGTAGAATGGTCCTTGCTGCTACCCTGAACCCTGCCAATGTGCCTACTGACAGCAAGCACGGTCGGTGCAGAGTAAGGGCTTCTCCCTTTGCCTTTATTTTTGCTCCCAGATGAAAATGCAGGAGAGGGAAGTGACCCGATCGTGGAGATAGAGGCGAAGCTTTGATCATTGTGGGTGCCAGATTGTTCCTCTACTTGATCATCATTGCTTTGGACATACGTTAAATCGTACTCCTGATACACCGTGTTAGTTTCAGGCCATTTCAATCCTACAGCGCTAAGAAAACTCTAGGACGTCTAGTCTACCTCTTCGGGAAGGTCGGAAGGAAAGGATAGCACAGGTTGCGCCATGCTAGGGCTTGACTCAAGGGGCTGAGTTGACTGAGAGTAGTTGAAGCTCGAAGATGAGGATTGGGTAGGCTGAGGCGACGACATGGTGGAAAATTGAAGGAGATATGATGAGAGAGAGAGAGAGAGAGAGAGAGAGAAGAGTGAAGAGAGAAGGAGAGAGAGAAAGAGAAAGAGAAAGAGAAAAAAAAAAAAAAAAAGAGAGAGAGAGAGACAACGCCTCCTTAACTTTACCCTATTTCTCTGCTGGTATTGAGTATTGACAAAAATGATTTTATTTCGTTATCCATAAGTCCCTAGTGCTAGATTGTGTGGCAACTGACAACCTGAACCTCGGGTACACTTGTTCCGGCATACCGTGAATGCAGGGGTATCGCCAATGCAGTGAGTTCAACATCGTTAAAAAGATTTTGTGCGCTTGTCGATGATATGAGTTTCAAAGTTTCGGCTGGATAACTCGTCTAGTTGACTCCCTTTACAGGTACTCAAATTTAGTACGACTTGAGATAACCATTGACTCATTGTGCAGGGGCCGATGGATGCTAGCATCGTGTTGCGTTCCTTAAAAGTGCTCAACTAACCATTTCAAATGTATCGTTACCTTTCTAAAGCCTACTCAAAATATCAAATGGACTGGCGCCGAGCGCTATTTAATCTATCATCGAGCCGAACCACCTTTTCTCATCCGGAAACAATTATCTTTTTGACCACACTTTCTGTTCCCAAGCTTTTTGCCGCATTGAAGTTACGACTATGGCCACGACCAAGCCCATTAGGCCAATGATTTCGACCGATGACCTGGCCGCTCGAATCGCTGAACTAACCATTGGTGATCACCAAGATCGCGCAAAGCAGAGTATTCTCGACGAAATCAAGCGGACCAGAGAAGCCCATAGAAATATGCTCGAATGTCTGGAGGATGTAAGGGAATCAATCATCCGTGATGCAGAAGAGTGGATAGAAAACGATGGTTATGACGAAGAGTTTCTCCGCCTTGTGTTCTGGGAGATTCGCGCAAGCTGTTCTCCTCTCGAGCAAAAGGTTGAGGAGATCCACAAAAGATTGAGAGTGCTAGAGCAAGAACTTTCGCAGTTTCAAGAAACTACACTCACCACCATAAAAATCCCACAGGAAGTGAGAACTGAGCAATCCGAGGAGTATGATTATCCAGAGTGGGATGACTACGGACCAGAATACTTCGATTAAACACCAAATCAGTTACACATAAACTATATAGCTGAGGTTTTCCTAACTCGCGATTGCCTGTGAGTACGAAATGATATGAGAAGTAATTCTCTCACTCCCAGGTCTCGGTTTGACCGATCTATTCCCTTTATTGCCGCACGATGTTAGGTTGGGACTTTGTGTAATCATAACACAGCAATAGCTATTCCAGAGCCTAGCTTAAAGTTACCAGTCTCCACGTTGCAGTACTCATCGTCCAAATCTATTACCAATAGCTTGGTAACTGCCGTTACCCAAAATTGCTTGGGCCTAAGTCGATTGTAGATAATGCGTGAATCACTCCCTTGGCAAATGGCAAAAAAAAAAAAAAAAAAAAAAAAAAAAAAAAAAAAAAAAAGAGGGGGGAGGGAGAGGGAGTAAGAGTGATAGCGAGAGAGATTGTGTGTGCAATAGAGTGTGCGCAAGGGAATGAATCCACAAAAATCTGTTCTTCAAAGGAGGTGATGATAGTTCAGATCAAAGAATGATGAAGAAAGGATGGTTGAGGATGAAGAAAAAGACAGATGTGACTGATGAAAAAATGAACAGATGTGACTGAGGAAGAAATGGACAGAGGAGTCTGATGGAGAAAAAAGTATAGATGATGCTGATGAAGCAAAAGGAATGCTTAGGTACTGCAAGAAGCTTTTTTTGGTCAGGTCATCGGGAGGCCAAAAAAAAAAAAAAAAAAAAAAAAAAAAAAAAAAAAAAAAAAAAAAAAGTTGGCTGCGTTCCTGGGGTTTCTCTTGCACAGGAACCACTTCACTTGGGCTGCTGCCTTACGAAGTTCTTGGGGGAGGCCAGATTCTGAGAACTCTCTTCCTCAAGCTGTCAAGCCTTGCCTATTCGCTGGTGTATATTGATGAGATAGTCTGACATCGCCTGATCTTTGGAATGCCCTCAGATTTTTCTCTTTTAAGATCAAACCATGCAAGCCAGCCCGAGTTGATGTGAGCCAGCTCGAGCCATGCGAGCCAACTCGAATTAATTCGAGCCAGCCCGAGTTGATGCGAGCCAGCCCGAGTTGATGCGAGCCAGCCCGAGTTGATGCGAGCCAGCCCGAGTTGATGCGAGCCAGCTCGAGCCATGCGAGTCAGCTCGAGCCATGCGAGCCAGCCCGAGTTGATGCGAGCCAGCTCGAGCCATGCGAGCCAACTCGAATTAATTCGAGCCAACTCGAGCCATGCGAGCCAACTCGAGCCATGCGAGCCAACTCGAATTAATGTGAGCCAGCCCGAGTTGATGCGAGCCAGCTCGAATCGGGCTGAGTTGTGGTGAGTTGGATTCGAGTTGAGCTAAGCAAAATTTTGGCTCGGTTAAAAAATTTCGAGCCGAGTCGAGCCAAACCTCCAGCTCGACTCAGCTCGCCCGTGAGAAACACTACTTTGGGGCAAAGCAGCTTCACACTAAACCACATGTAACCCTGCATTGCATTTGAGATTATGTACCTGACAACACTCAAAAGAACCGCACAGGTCCTAATGAATTTTGATCTCCCAGCAACACTCAAGCATGACTTCCCTTATGCAGAACCAAGACGACAAAGGAAGTCAAAAAAAATATATATTGGTCCTCAAACCACTCAGGCATATTGAAAGCGCCTATCGGGCTCCGTCGCTTTATTGATCTCTTTCCCCCACACTGATTCCCTAGTCCATTTTGAACTTCTCTCGCACCATATGCATTGCAATGGCCCTCCCTCCAATCCTTCCTATTCATTGGTCCTTACATCTTCACGCACAAGCGCAACATTCACAGTTTGAACTGTTGGTTTCTGAAATTAGAGATTGGAGAATCCGCCATAATTAACTTTTCCGTCATTCCTTTATTATGGAAGGACAAGGGTGGCATTGAATGCACCAGGATGGGCAGCAGACCACTCGACAGCGTCATTGATATCGTTCAATTTGAAGAGCTTGGGAGCTCGGCGGTAGTTGAGGTCAAGCAGACCAGCATCGACTAGTCCAATGATGGTGGTGGGTCCTTTACGGTCGTACATGAAGTGGCCTTTGATCGTGAGGTCCTTTTTCATAATCGTAGTGTATGGAAGCTATTGTAAGTTATAGTGTAGCAATTAATGATGGATGAGTACCTTTTTCTCTTGCAGCGAAGAACGACAGCGACAAGAAATGGAGCGAACGTCAAGCTAAGCTACTGCCAAATGAATACCTCAGCGGATGAGTTAAGACCTCCCATGAGGACGGCGATACCTCCGTCTCTCAATGCAAGAATAGAGGAGCGAACAATACCAAACGGCGCTCGAGATGGCAAGATGTCGAAAGCGACATCAATGTCAAACCCGTCTCCGGCAGCCTTCAAAAATGCTTGGGTGTCCTTGTCCTCATCACCCGTTGGCACCACTGGAACAACTCGGGGCCCATAAAGCGTTACAAACTCATCAAGCTGCTCCTTGTTCCGTCCCGAGGCAATGACGCGTCGCGCTCCCAGGGCTAACGCTACAGCGACAGCAGAGGAACCAAATACGCCTGTCGAGCCTGTAATGACAACTGTCTGGCCTGGACGGAGGTTTGGATAGAGGCCTCCAAAAGGAATAGCATAGTTGCTGATTGAGGTCAACTCAGAGGGATTAAACTTGGCTTGAACACTTTCGGGAATAACCGTCAAGTTCTCGAGGGGGACCAACATTTCCTCGGCCCAGGATCCATTGTTCCATACTTTTTGGAGTTCTTGACCTCTGCCAAAGGCAATCAGACCCTGAAGCATGGCCTCGGGCGTGATAGGATGGTCGCGAGATCGAACCGTGGGGTCGATAAATACCATTTGACCGGGCTTGATATGAATTGCACCAGGGGCGACGGACTGAATAATACCGACGCCTCCATAGCCGGGGACCATAGGGAGGAGGTTTGGGTATGGACGGGTGCCGTCAAGGACATCTTTGGCATAGTTAACGACACGGGTGGCGAGAATCTTGACGACGGCATCACCGTTGCTCGCGACTGGAGCAGGAAGATCGATCACTTTGAGTAAGGGAGCTGAGGGATTGACGCCTTCGTAGAGTGCAGCTTTGATTGTCCTTCCTTCGCTCATATTGTGATATGTATGAGTATGTGTAAAAGTGGTGTTGGTGTAGGTGTGGAGTCGAGAGTAAATGAAACAGAAGATCGAAAGAAGGGGTTTTTTTTAAAAAAAAAGGATCTGCATGGACGACAAACCTTTTTTTTTTGGTTTGTAAGCAGCATGGTGGGTGCAGGTTGAAGAACCATTTTGACGATGAAAGGGGCGAGAGAATAAAACAAAGAGCCTGCTGCGCACTTGTCTTAAGACGGGTCTGCCCTTTTTCTTGAGTAGATTTGTCATCATTAGGGGAAAATAGTGTAACCTGTTTCTTAGATCAAAGAGAACCGTTGGTCAGCTTTGCTTTCTCTTTTCATTTTCAAAAAAAAAAAAAAAAAAAAAAAAACAGAATGATGTGATGTGAAGTTTTCGTGGAAGGCAAGGAGAGAGTGACAGATATAAAGGTGCAGAGACGCAAATTGGCGTCATTAAAGGGAAGAAAAAGTGCGATGCTTTCAAGTGAGGCGTGGTGGCTAGCTTTCTCTTATTTAGGAAGGCCAACAGAGCACAGGCATGTTACGCAAGAAGCGCGGGAATTGAAAAGAAAACTTGAGCGACAAATGATTGGAGAATGTGCTAAACGAAAAGAAAGCTGGCGTTGGCCATTGGAGGGTTCGCCAATCGCTGTGCAAAGGGGATCTTCTTACATTAGGCAATTTTGCTTGGCGTAGACTAGAACACGGCTCCTTTTTTTTCCCGATGCGGGGCACACCCTCTCTCTTTGCAAGCTTGGGGATGCTCCGGGCGCTGATCCTGCATATTGTCACGACCATGGTTTTTTGGCTTGGTACAGGATAAAGATTTTCCTGCCGGTCTTGATATCGCAGTTGCTGGTATGGTAACGGCTTACCCTACTGTTACTCGGTCGAATCTAGATGACAGCCTTGATGTGCAGCCTCTTCAGCGAACCGATAAAAGCACTCGTCATATCTGACGAGACCCAACTGAAAGGCTCTTGAAAGCACGATACGGAATGGAATAGGAGTCGGTGAACTTGTGACCCCCGGGATAGACTTTAATCAAAGTTCTAAGACGAAGTGTTCTTGTGCGAGACATGACAGCACTCATCCATCCAAGGTTCCAAATGAAAACCTGCCCGAAACGCCTTTTGTGCTCGACTGCGAATTTCTGCCTCCTCTGCTACCTCTCCGGACTCGTCTTTGATTCATTTTCCTACCACTCGAAGACCAACAATACTCTCCTTGTGGTTACTTTCAACTTCATTGTCTCTGCCGTCCTTGGAGTCAGAATTGATGACCTCTTCAATTGCAGTCAAATGATCCACCTAAGGTGGTCAAGGCGGATAATTACTCCTGGGAAGGCATCTTGGCCAGCAATACCCTTGTATCCCTTACGCAATGGATCATTCCTTCCGCTGGAATGATGGTTGAGAAGGTAGGATGAACTTCCTAACGTCTAGATTAGGGGTTGACCAGGTCACCTGTACACTGACTCCCTTCAGATCCAGCATTCCGAAATTGATCTCCATAGGTATGATATTCTATTAGTACATAGACAGGATCGTTAGTAATTGAAAGGTAACGCGCAAGATATCAATGACGCTTGACAAGGGGTCTTACCACATGATTGGACATGAGCTTGACAATCCTCTAAACGACTAGCGAACTAAAGGCGCGAACAAGGGTCATACGGGGCTCGCCGAAGTAAACACAGTGTATCCCAACATATCGCTGATTGATGTCTGGTTGGTCCATCCGTAGCTGCAGGTCGCTCACCCGCTTGATAGCGTGTTGGAGTATTGATCGTAGATACTCTCTCGTCAGTGCCTGGTCACTCTGACTTGAAGTAATTACAGACATTGCTGATAGTTCATCGCCCTCTAATGGAGGGGTCCCTACATCCTGTGGGGCTGTCGACTTCTTTTGGGTAATGCTAAAGAACCAGACCAAGTTTTCCGTCACACTGGAAAATTTCATTCTCACTCTTGTTGTCGGATCCGATCCCATAAAGTCTTGACCCATGTAGTACAACAGCAAATACACCTGAGCCGAGAGAACCGATACAAGCATGATGAATGACGGCGATTGGTAGCTTTCCTGGATCTGCAGCAAAGGGTCATATCACCCAAGATACACACTTGCAAGCTCTTCTTTGTGACCTTGCTTCAAATGAATATCCACAATATACGAATCCTAGATAAAGCTGGCAGGCCATGATCTATTGCGAGAAAGTAGTTCGATAGCTAGAGAACCCGAGGCGCCAAATCCAGTCCCGGTTATCGCCAGGGTTGCCAGAACATGCTTCCTAGAGAAGGCATAAAGGCGATCTAGACTTTGTTCAGCCCGTTCATAAAGTGGTTTTGCATCCTCTTCGGTATGAACGCGTGTTGTCGTGATTACTATTTCCAAGGCCGATGAGTTGACAATAGAAAGCACCATGTTATCAACATCCATATCGCTATTTGTCTCCATGACAATAGTCACTTCAAAGCTGAAGCGAAGTCCCGCAAGGACTGTGTCCAGATTCATATAACTTCCTATAGAGAAAAGAATAGTACGTAGGATTGAAATGTGAGTAAGCGAAGATGCTTCCAGGATCTCTTCTGGTGATTACCATGCCTTCGTAAACAACATGAAAATGCCTCTGTTTACATTAAGCTCTGAGAAGCAGTTAGGATACTTGTCCCTCAGATTCATGCAATGTTTAATAGAGTACTTGGGTAGCAGCTGCAGAATGCTTGGGCTCGAAATGGCAGCGTCAAAGACCAAGATTAAGTGCCCACCATCTATTCAAAAAGAGCAGAATATCAATTAGCATAAGCAATTTCAACTCAACGCACCAAACGCCACGAAACCAAGAGAATATCATGTAACCTACAGTGCATATCCTCGACACTCTTTTCAATATACAGATAAATCTTGCTCAGGCTCCAGGTCTCTGGAACTAAAAACTCTATTGGTATTACACTGTCCAGGAATGATTTCATCCCATCTGCGGTAGCCATTCCCTACATTGTAGATCAATACAGCAACGTTAGCCTACTTTCCCTCTACTTCAGGGTGGATCAAATATGATAAGACCAGGCTAGTATACCTTAATATCCTATGAGTTGATTCGCAGGCACTATAATCTGCGTCTCCCAGCATTCCAAGTGCTATCTGGAGCTGCTCCGTATCATAGGAACGAGGGATCGTGATACCAATACTGTACAGGTTGGTCAAGGCATTCAGGTGGACGGAATTGACTGCGTCCACGAACGTGTCTAGACTTGAGAGAGACAATCAATGGTTAGACTTCAAAGGCCAAAAGGCATGGCGTCCAGGCAGAAGTTTAGACAAATGAGCATAAGAGTCTAGTCTACCTGCCTCACACCAACAACAATCAGTGAAAACTCGGGATTAAAATGGCACAGTCCACAGATTGAGTCTAACTCACTGCATTGTTGAGTAAAAAAGAGGCAACCATCCATTCGTTAGAACCATGTGTACATTGGTCGCACTCGTCAGCCATTCGATAATCAGACGTCCAGTGAGTCAAATAGTCCTTACTTCCTGAAGCATTTCGGATATCCTGGTACTCATCCATGTCCATGGACAAAGGCTCCACAGGCACCGGAATCCAAGAAGTTGAATTTACTGCGCTTTCACATCCTGATACTTCAATAGTCGCGGTCAGTTTTGTACTCTTCTAATGAAGTATTTTGGCGCTATTCAAAAATATATTAGAAATCAGGCTAACAGCCTCTTGGAGTACCTTAGACACACCAGCTTTTGTCAAAGATATAGATCCACCAGTTACCTGAACTTGCTTCCGGGTTGCATCTACTGCAAGACTCATAAGTGCCTGATCTACCCTATGACGGGCTATGCTTTGCTTGCGGAGCATCTGCGACAAGAATGCGTGGTCCTCGGATCTGAGACAGTTGAACTAGAACATGTCTATTGTATTGCGGGTTGACCAGGCTTAGTGTCAGTGAACCCCTATGATGGCGGTGAAATTCAAGGCAGATTCGGCCAAAGATGTGAAAGCATACCTTTGCACGGACGGCCATGGAACTGTCATCCACCAAATCTACTAAAGGTATCATATGCCAGTGGATATGCATGTACTCAAGTCTCGACTGGGAATTGCACAAACTGGTAGAGATTTAGTATACTCAGGATACTAGAGCATGCAAAAACGAATTCAAAGTTAGAACTAATGCAGACAAACACCATCCACGTTGACCAAATATACTTGAACCACTTACAAGATAAGATAAAGACCATCTAGCCGAACTGCCAGATGGTTGTCGACAAGGAAAAGGATGATAGGACCATTCATGACGATCTCAAGCTTGGATCCATGCTTGTGAAGCTCTAAAATAGCCTTGTTATCACTCGAATGGTCGTAGAGATGGGGTCCTCATCAAGCACCCCAATCACCAGTGGACACTGCATCACATGAAATCACCAGAACACCATCCACCCAACATTTTTGGTCTGGATCCTGCCCTTCGAACATGTGGATCCGGATCTTTAACGAGCTTGTTCAAGATGACATAAATATCCTGCTGGGAATAGCTCTTTCGACTGTCCCGCTCTGAACTCTCTGAGAGGTTTGGAAGCCCGAGCTGTAGTGCAAGCTGAGAGAATGAGTTGGAGTGCTGTGAGTCAAATTATACGATGTCTGTTTTATGCTCCACGATAGAGGTAGGAAACAACGCACACACTAGGTTGATATTGGGGAGGTTCGCTTGCGACAGATGTCCCGTCTGTAGTTTAGCCAAGAGGTTGGTAGAGACAGCTGCGACCCGTGATGGAAGCTCCAATAGTGATGCTCTCTCCAAGTTGGATCGCTTAAGCTGGTACAATATGAGGAGGTGCCGTATACTTGGTGTCCAGTCTCTGTTGAGTCAGCTTGTAGCTGGTAGACTGAGACGCGTATGGACAAACACTCAGAATTGAGAACAGGGTAGATTGCCAGGTCCTGCCGTCCATGTTGGTACTAAATAAAGCACCATGCGCGAATATGGCTAAGTAGGTCTTCGACCATGCTTCGTCTATCCATCGGTGCTCTTTACAAAGTGCTTTGTATGACTTAGATCAAGGGGATCTGGTAAAGTATAACTTGAGAATGAGCGGCCGCTTGAACCAAAGTCAGTCCGTGTTCTGATTTGGAGGAGGACACTCTGCAATGGATTATGTCCTGGTCATGGCACCTTTGTTGCATTCACTCTTCATCACAATCTCCGATAGACGCGTTCTCTCGGAAACCAAAAGAGTCGTCTCAAGAGACACTTGGCAGCTACGTCGCGCGGAGCTTTTTAAAAAAAAAAAAAAAAAACCAGAAATAGTGAGAAAAAGTTAAGGCAGCAATCCATGGTAATCACCCATGCCATACGCCAATGGAAGATATGGTGGCGCCTATCCTGAGCATATCCTTACTTTTCTCCCGGCGGTTACCTTTTTTGACTCTAGATATTTCACTTGACTCTATGAATGCCAGCAGACATCCCAAGATTATTAGCTTCCGCTCTCCTTGAACACCTTCCATTCGCTCATCGCGCAAAAAAGCGGCGAATTAGTACCTCTTATGTGAACATGTCTCCAGACAAACGTTCTCTTCTTCTTCCTCCATCAAAAATATCTGTTCAACTGCATTCGTTTTGCTCACAACGGTTCCGCTGTCATACCAATGTCCTGGCCATTGAGCCCAGAACTGACGGAGGAAGTATTTGGAAACCAGACCGCTGTGTTGCATTGCTCATTGGACAATCCGCTCCATTTTAGGGGTGTGCCAGTTCCTTGTGTCCTTAATGTGCATTCGAACGCGTCATGGTCTAATGGAATCCTGATGCGCAAAGGATACTCGTCTAATCACTTGTCTGGCGAGCCAATTAAGTCTCCGGCAGTGATTGAATTGGTGACATGATGCATCCAGAAAAGGGCAGAGAAGGGAGGATGAGCAGACAAGAGCGCATCTCTCAAAAGAGAAGGGAGAAAAAGCTGACGAGGGGAGAAGGATATCGAGAACGTCTGTGACTGACTAGTGAGCAGGCGACAAGATAGGACTCTACTCGACAATCCATCCAGCTGAAGGAGGAGATGGCGATGGAAGGATGGACAACAATGCAAGGAAAGCTGGCAAATGCAAATGGCAAAAAGGCCGGCAAAAAGGCTGACGAGTGGCGTTTTTTTTTTTTTTTTTTGGCTCGCTGCAGACTGGAGACAGCCTTCCCCATTGCGTGTCCATCCCAAGGCCACAACGCAAGCGTGTGCTGCTGTTCCTGCCTCTTGGAGCACGCACCACGCCTCAACCCGTAGCGTAAAGTGTGTGGTATGAAGGGAGGAGCATGTAGTATGCAACATGCGGTGTGTAGCGTTGAGCGTCACTTCTTCGTGGCCCTTCCTCACCACCATTATCACCATCGTTGTCCCTCCCATTCTCCACCTTCCTCCTTTGTGCTTTGGTGTTGCGTGGGAAATATACTCGACGGCCTACCTGTGGATCGTCTTTGACCCCAAGTCTTTGCTACCTTATTCTGAAAAGGTATGTCGCCTGTGTGCAAAAAAAAGTCCCTCTATCTTTGTTATTCAAACGAGTTGGGATACATCAATGACCAACCTCAGCTTCTAGGAAAAGGAGTCAAAAGGCAGGACAGTTACTATACTAGCATGGATCGATAATAACCACGAACCCCTTGACCTCAAACTCGACAAGGCTCCCACAATCTCTGACAAGATCTGTCCAAGACTCAACCACATACTCCACAAAGTTTTCTACTGCATTTAATATGTAAGAACGAGGTTGTTTGTTCAAAGGGTCAATGCTCTTTATTGATCAAAGCTCCTTTATTACTCTACCTCTCTCTTAGCTTGCTTCAATGAAGCTTGCTTCTGCTGCTTTTGCTTTGGGGCTGCTGCCTACTCTACAAAAGGTATCGACGGAAAGAAACTTGCAGACGGCGAGATGTACTAGTTGCCCTACATCAAGCCGTTCAAAGAAACAGACAAGAGCGGTTATTTGGAGCAATTCGCTATCAGGAAAGAGCATCAAAGACGCCAAGGATACAAGATGGTGCTGACAAGATGATGTGGCAATGCCGTCTACCATGCTCTTGAGATCAAAATATCTAGTACTGACACTGCATACCCATGCCTCAACGCCGTCAACGAAGCCTGAGGGTCAGCTTCACTTCCTCTTTCTTCTCTTTGGGTTCCATATCAAAGCGCGAGTTGGTATCTTTAGGACATACATAAAACTAGATAGTACTGTCGCAAAATGGTTACAAGATCGACCATTTCACTCTCACCTCCAACGCTCCAAGCATATCTGAACTTAGTTGCCTGAAACTGCTTGTTCCTGTCGACGGCCACCCAGTTCGCCATTCTTATCGGAGGAGGTACATCGCGAAGAAAAAAACTGCTCCAATCCTTCTCTTCATCCTTGGCTATCCGTCAACTGTAGCCTCTTTTTTTTTTTTGCTCGTCCCAGGCACTCTGCTTCCGACAATTTGCATATCCTGGAATAGTTGTATGCAATGAGGAGCAGACCTGCCTAGATTCATTCTTTGAGTGACCCTAGAGATCTATGTTATCTTTGCTTGCACTTCAATTGTGGAAAGCAAATACTTTTTTTTTTTTATCGGAATCGAGCTAGCGATGTTGTCTTGATCAAGAACACTTTGTCTTTCGTTACATTGGGTTTCCCTCGCTTCTCAGAAAAGTAAGAAATGAATTAGCCGATTTTCCAAATTGGTTGCAGACCCCCAAGGCTTGAAGGTGAGATAACAGGGGTGTGAATTTAATGAAATCCGATGGTATCGCTTGGTGGTGGCAAATGATACCGCTATCAGGCTGGATACCTGTACTAAACAGTTGCTTTAAAGCATACTAAAGGATGACAAGGACTCGTTTAATGTCTAGATAGGTTATTTTCGGTCATCTCCTCTTCTCTATCTTGGGGTAGACATAGCAAGGCTCAACACAATACTTTCTATATGATATTCTATCTTTGATGCGTGAGAAATGGAGTGGGTAGTCTCCATGCAAGTAGCTAATGCCCTCGCCGAAAACTACTAGCCCACCTCTGTCATCTTACACCTAGATCACCTCTGCATTCAATTTCATCATCATGGAATACAAAAACGCGTCTACTTTGCGTGAGAGAATATTGTGGTTGTCTTTGGCATTGAAAAGGATGAGATCAAGCTGTACCAAGTCTTCAGCGCTTTGGAGAATTGTCCTACGTATGATGTACGCATTGACCCTCATTGTTTGTTTTCAGTGGACAGCTCTAGATGTGGTTCCTGCAAACCATGCAGACTTGGTTCTTCTTATCGCCACGCCGAAAGCCCTTCTTTCCATACGAATTTCCCACACAACTCTCTGTTCAAAGAGAAAAGCGAATGGTAGGTATGAAAGCAGCACATTGGGATTCCTGTTGTTGGGGATGAAGAAGGAGGAGACGAAAAGGCAAAATAGGGATATCATTCAGACCGACTATTCACCCTCTCTGCCGCTTCCTTTCCCACCTCTCCTACATTCTTCACCAGCTGCACCAAAAAAAACATCACTTCATCCTCAAGCCTCTGTTCAACTAAGATGGCTCGCTCCACGTTCATACTCATCGCGCTCTTGGTAGCCATCCTTCAAATCTGCTCTGCCTTCTATTTCGACGGAAAGATCGTTGAGATTGAACTCAACAATCTTCTTCTTACCGACAAAGGAAATAATCAGGTTTCCCTTCTTCACAAGGAAGATGACTGGAGGAAGCAGCAGTGGGTCGTTGAACCCTTTGGAGACAATAATGAATACGCTTTCCGTAACGCAGAATCCGGCCTTTTTCTTTCTTTCACTGGTCAGCCTCAACCAAACGAGCTTTTGATACTCTCACCAGAGCCGCGCTTCTGGAAACTGACTACCCCGGCACCAGGCAAGTTCTCCATCGAAACTCTGCTAGGATACCAAGGCAAACCCCTGGCTGCCACCCAATCGTCAGACCGCATCTGGCCTCCCCTAGTCGTTCTTGATTTCCCTCGAAAGACCACTGATCAGCTTTGGTCATTCCGAATTGTCCATGGGCTCAATAAGGAACCGCGCCAGTACCGCCTCCCCTATAAGAAGGCTGGTCTTTGCTATTAGCTGATAGCAAGTTATCCTCTGTAGTTGCTGTTGAAAACGAACCGAGAGTGCTTAGTCCTATGTATTTTCTTCTCGACTTGGAATAAACCAGAACAATGTCCATTGAATCAACAAGGAGTCGTGATGTATGACTCTGTCAATGAAGAAGAAGAAGAAGAAGAAGAAGAAGAAGAAGAAAAAACAGCGATTAGTAATGGAGCCATGGCCTTTCGACCACGATGAATGGTAGTCATCAACGAAAATCTTAGTCCCATAATATATGCATGAGGCCCTTTCCTAATGAGCTTTGAGGAGAGTAGCATGATCAGATGTGGTCTTTCAGGCCTTCACAAATACTCTTATTCGCTATTTCTGGAGCACGAAGATATTCCAAGTAAGGGAATAGAGAAGGGAGACAGGCGGCTGTCATTGTGTTGCCCTCTGGAAGGATCTTCTATCAGAACTTACTGACGATCCAGTTCTGAGGTACTCTGCTGTGTTGAAATCAGGATTTAACTGGAGGGAACACCTCTGCAAAGGGCAAATAGGTGATCATGACAAGTGAAACGATCGGAGGGAAAGGGTCTTGACGCCTAGTCCAAAGGTGCTGCTGAGGGCACACGTTTCTTGTGTGTCACTCCCCCTTCTCCCTCATCGACTCTCATACGGCGCCCAGGACAAACCGGACTTGTTAATAGACCTATGTCAAGACAGAGGGCCATATATTTTTTGATCTCTCAGGTACTCTGCTTCTGACAATTTGCAAAGCGCGAGATAGTTTCAATACCGGCCCTTGCCCGAAGGAAAAAAAAAAAAAAAAAACCTTCCCCGAGTTTACGATTTCTTTCAGTCACTCTCAGGCTAATCCTTCGGCTGCATGACCACGTCCTTACCACAATTATCGTATAAACCCACTACCTTTCCCTCGCCTTATCCATATATACTGTCTTGTCTCGTTTTCGTTAATGTACTTTGCAAGCTGGATTCAAGAGGGAGTTGGAAATGCTTTGATATTCCACTTACCACTACCTTTTGGCGTAATACTGTACGTGAAAGATAAACAGGTTCACTCTACTAGCAATCCTCGTATATGATAAAGTGGATTCAAAGCAGATCGGCGAGATGCTGTGTGGTCTTCAGCAAAGCCGCAGACCATGTATTTAGGTCTTCTATGGCTATCAAATTTGTAGGGGCGAGCTTCTATGCTCTTCCTTGCAACCCCTTCCCAATAAACTAATGATGACGAACCGATTTTTGACGTAGAAGTAGGATAGTAGAAAGAAGAGCTGGTGTGGCAAAGGCGGGAACATGTACAGGCACAGTTAGTGGCGAGTGAGAGCAAGTGTAAAGGCGCAATCTTTTTTCGATAATTTGACGCCTCAAATGGGACTGGTGCAAATAAACTCTGTTCACATCTACTCTACTCTCGTGGTGGAGAAAGAGAAAGTGAGATGCGAATGGTGGCCGAAAGTTGAATCACCCTAGCTCACCTGTTCAGAGCGAGCCTTGTCAAAGGATTAAGTGTTGGATACAAATGCATGTAACAAAAATGATGAAAGACGTTGTAAGAACCAGACAGGGAGCACCATGTCATCTTGAGTTGTGTAGTAAGTTCCTTTGCTTTTGCTTTTGCTCTGCTTTTGCCTTTTGCCTTTTTTTTTTTTTTTTCTCCTCCATGGAGGTTGAGTTTTTGAATACAGAGCTTTGAGCTATGCTGAACACTGAACAAAGATGACCTTCGACAATGTTGGTACACACACACACACACACACACACAAGAAAGGCTTTCTTCTAAAGGTCGGTTGATGCTGTAAAAGCCTTCTTCACCAGCCTATGAAAGCTCGTTAGTCGTTTCATTGCTTAGCAAAGGAAGTCCAGCACCTCGAGTCACCCTCTGCAAAGGTCCCTTCATTCTCAAATATCCAGAAAGAGACCTAGCGATCTGCGCTCTCTTCCCGGTGCTATTCCAAGACTCCATGTCCTTTTCTTTCTGCTGAGAACAGATTCTTTGAGATGGTTGATCAAGAAAAAGAAGAAAAAGATAAGCTACATCCTGTGTCATGCTCATGATTTGGAGAGACTGTCTCGTGTGAGATTAGCACTGACAAAGTCTGTTGGAATGACATTTCAAAGCAAGTCCGACTTGAAACGCTCAGCTTTAGTGAACAGACAACGATAGAAACCCTTCTGTATTGCTTCCTACTTAAAAGCTTGGTGAGGCTTCCGGTTCGTCATCGGGTGGTTTGTAACAATAACGGGATCCAGACTTGGTCATTTGGTAGTCCAAAGGCTATTCGAAAAAAAAAAAAAAAAAAAAACCAGAGGGCCTAAGGATGTTGGATTGAATCGACGCCTTGGTCGACACACGAGCATTGCAATGAAAAGAAGAAATCCTGCGCTTTATTGTCGTCTCTGGTAGGTAAAAGAGGTGTTGTTAGTGTCAATATCATAGAAGCAAAAGCTATGAGAGGCAGCTACTTATGCTAATGGTTACCTTCAGCAGTTAAACCGCGCCGGCCATTTAGCTGTTATCACTTCTGGCCAATGACCTGTGAACCTTCACTTGACCGCATTGGCCTTCGGCCGGATGGCCGGATGGTCAAGTCCAAAGCGTCTCCATTGGGATTTAGAAGGATAGAGATGGGGGGTAGCCAATACGATAGCGGACTGGAAAAGAGAGGATGAATTGGCTCTTTTGCGGTATACAAAAATCCGCAGGAGCCGATGGGGCACCCGAATCACTCTTTCAGCAGCATAATGCTCCTGGCGATGTCTCTTTGACCCTTTTTTTTTCCCGAAAAGGGTAGTTGTTTGTTTAGTTACTCGACCATTTCGTGAGTGTTATACTCCCTCAAGGGAAGCTGCCCTCTTTGGGTAATCCATGTCTATCTTTTGTTCAAGGCACTTGTTCTTAGGCGTTGTAGCGACTTGGTGGCGCTCCAAGTCTCTGTCGAAATGTGAAAGGGAGAGGAGAAAGAGGGGGAGAGGGGGAGGGAGAAAATGAAAGAGAACTCGGAGAGAGGAAAGATAAGCCGCCTGGTGATAAAAAATGGGAGGTACTCTCCTACCACTTACACTTCTATCTTAGCTTGCCACTCCACTGCTCAAAGAATGGACTGGACGGTCATGACTCCCGACATGAAGGCTCAGAACCGCACAGAAAATAAAGTAGCATTTTCTCTTGATTTCATCTTCGGGACCCAGTTATACCAATAGTAATGCATCGAATGAATGACCTACACAACCCCCTCTGCTCGGATTGTTCTTGCTTGGGGCATAAGGAATGTGAATCTGAGCCGGACTCATCATCATGACGGGACATTGGAAGCTCAAAAGATCAGGAGGCTCTTTGAGAACCTAGGCAATTCCCATCAGAAGACCGGATAGTCTTTTCTCATCGTCGCCTTTTTTTTTTTTTTTTTTTTTTTTTGTTTGCATATTGCTATTTTTCTATTGTCCCCTCACTTCCTGGCTTCCCCCTTCCAACGACTTTACAGGCCGAGCCGACTGTCGATCCTGGACATTTTACTATTGGCCTCTGTGCTGTTCAGACAAACCTAGCCATCCCCTAAGTGTGTAGGTTACTTTTGGCCGTTTGGTTCCCTGCGCTTTTTTGGACCTCCTTTTTTATGAGTGTTGTTGTCGCAAGTAAGCAAAAGATCGATTGGAGGTAACAAAAAAAAACGCGCGATCAACTCCTATGATTTGATGTTGTTGTTGCGGCGACGACAAATTGCTTTCAATGGTATCCATAAAAAAAGTCTATACGTACTACCTCCCGTTTTTTTCATGCTTTTAGTTTTTGTAAACTAGGCGATTGGCGGCCAACGGTGGTCATGGTGTATAGAAGTGGAGCAGCAAAAAGCGAGTGGCGGAAGGGCGTCGTGCTCTGTCACCTATTTGTTGACTTGGAGTCCCTCTACTAACCCGCCTTGAGGCATGAGTTTGTTACGTCTGACAGACAACATACACCATGAGAGAAAGAGGCGGAGCTTTTTTTTTTTTTCTGGAGGGTTATTTGTTTGTGAAGAGCATTGGGAGTGGCTACGTGGAATGGAAGATTAGATCCTTTTAGACATGAAAAAAAAGAAAGAGAAAAAATGGCTAGGCATCAAAGGGGACGGGTGGGGTAGTTGAGCGTCAGAGATCAATCCAATATCGCCGATAGAAGAACGCATGATTTTTTTGTCTCTCTAGGAGTCTCGCAAAGAAAAGGTGCTTTATACAGCTCTCTACTATTGATAAAGGGGGAATAGACAATTACTACTTCTACAAACGTATTACCGGCCTGCTCCAGTCGGTGAAGAGAGAGAGAGAGGGAAAGATTGGTGTGTGTGTATGCGAGGATGTATGTATAGGACATGTGTACGTGAATGGATCAATGAGGTCAATGCCTTTGGCGTAGGTGTTTAGAGGACATTGACGTTGCCGAGATCCCTGCAAGCCTGCTGGACACGAGCAACCATGGTCTTCTCGCCCTCTCGGACCCAGACGCGTGGATCGTAGAACTTCTTGTTGGGCTTGTTAGCACCTTCGGGGTTGCCGACCTGTCCCTGGAGGTATCCCTGTGAGCAACAGATAAGAGAGAAAGAGATATGTCCATGTGAGATCCAACTGATCGTCGTCTCTCGCAGCGTGCGTGACTCGCACCACATCCAGAAAAAAAAAACGTGGTCACCCTCGAGTGGAGAAAAAAGGCTTACCTTCTTGTTCTCGTAGAAGTTCTTGATACCCTCCCAGTAGGCCCACTGGGTGTCTAAAAGGACATTCCATGTGTAAGATAAGAAGAGAGTGAGCACAACAGTCAGAATCAAGGTCTTAATCTGTCTAAATCTAACGCGAATGTGATCGAGTTTATCGCGCGCGATATGAACTCTTATCTCCCTGCAGTCGGGATTTTTTTTTTTTTTTTTTTTTTCTCTCTGTCGTTCAAACTCAATCGAGACAAACAACGAGGCTCGTGAAATAGACAGCAAACAACAACAAAAAGTAATCCGACATACCAGTGTCAACGTTCATCTTGACAACACCAAAGCCGACAGCTGTCTTGATGTCCTGCTCCGTCGATCCAGAGCCTCCGTGGAAGACAAACCAGACCGGCTTGTCCGACTTGAGGCCGAGCTTCTCCTTGACGTACTGCTGGTGCTTTCCGAGGAGCTCAGGGTGAAGCTTAACATTTCCTGGAGCATACACACCATGGACATTTCCGAACGCAGCGGCAATCGAGAAGAGATCCGTGATCTCAGAGAAAGCATTGTAAATATCAAGGATATCCTGTGGCTGCGTGTAAAGGGATGCGTTGTCGACCTCCGAGTTGTCAACACCATCCTCTTCGCCTCCTGTAATACCAATCTCCATCTCAAGGTGGCAGTTGATCTTGGCCATGCGCTTCAAGTAGTGGACACAGATCTCAATGTTTTCCTCCTTGCTATCTTCGGAAAGATCCAACATATGGGAAGAGAAGAGGGGCTCGCCATGCTTGGCAAAGTACTCCTCATCGGCAGCGAGCATTCCGTCGAACCAGGGGAGAAGCTTCTTGGCGCAGTGGTCAGAATGGATCACGACAGGGATGCCATATTCCTTGGCAACGGCACGAACGTGGTGAGCACCGGCGACAGCGCCCAAGATTGAGGCCTTCTCGTCCTTGTTTGAGATACCCTTGCCAGCGTAGTAGGCGGCGCCACCGTTGGAGAACTGAATGATGATGGGCGACTTAATGTCACGGGCAGCCTCTATTGATGTCAGACGCAAAAAGGGATCTTTGGTTAGATGGAAACTTCTAGCTCAACCGTGGCGCCTGCGACACTAGGAGATTATGCGAGCTGACTCTTACCAAGAGCAGCGTTGATGGTGGAAGAAGAGGTGCAGTTAATAGCGGGGATGGCAAAACCGTGTTTGGAGGCGTATTGGTAAAGCTTGCGGACGTTGTCACCAGTGATGACTCCGGCAGGAACAATGTCGAGGAGACCCATGTTTAGTGATTGTGAAAGAGTGGGTAATATGGATGAAGGGATGGGAAGGGCTGATGGTGATCAAGAGTGAGAAGAGAAACAAAGGAGGGAGTAGCGCTCCGCGCGTGTGGAGATTTATACTCTCTCTCCCTCGCTCCAGTCTCGGGTCTCCCGTCGTTCGGACAGCCACTTGGGGTTTGATAGGAGATCAAGCTAGGAGCGCATCTAGTCCAGAACTTGTATGTTTGTGTCTTGCTCACCGAGTCTCGGCTACACAGCTTTAGATCGGCTGGGGGGGCGCTATCTTTCATCGCGACGAACTTTTCTACTCTCCCTTGTCAGTCAACTCTTATGGTCGGACAGGACAGGCAGGATAACATGCTTGTCCGTCTGATCCTCAAAAGGGCTGCACAATTACACCGTTTCTCTGTAGTCCGCCTTAGCCAACCTTTAAACATTTTTATAGACGAGACCCGGCTAGAAGAACATCGTCTTTGAGCCATTCTTCAGACTTTGGGGCCCTCTCTCGTTATCAGACCATCCTTTATGTTCCATCGTCTTTGTTTGTAGTGTTGGTCTCTGGCCCAACGAGCCCACTTTTGTTCAGAACCTCGTCTCGGTCTCTCCCCTCATCGTGAACCCCTTAAAATCAACTCGAACCTCAAACCTAACCTTGGATGCCCTCCTCCCCAGTAAACAAAATGGAAAAGCCACATCCTTCGCTTCTCCGTTCTCCCATTAGAAAACCAGCACTGAACAATTTGACCATCATCGAGTCGTCTCAGTGGGAGTCGTTCATCTTTACACCCCCACCCATCCATTTACCCGGATACACTAGACATTACAGCAAAAGCTCAGGAAATACACGGCAACTACTGATACAACAATGCTGCGCTCATTCACAAGAACCACAGCTCCTCTGAGGGCAGTCATGGAAACGACGGCTCCTACGCGAACGTTCATGACCTCTTTGCTCGTCTCGGACAGACCTCGCTCCAAAGCTTTGGGTGCCATTCGTGGCTCAGGAGGTTCCAAGGACATGTTGGACATTTCAAACCTCGAGGAGTTCCATTTCGATGACTCGACTACGGTACGGACCTTTCCTTTCTCCCCCTCGTGATACAAGGATACCCTCTTTTACTTTTTTTCATTTGCTCTCCAGGAACATTAGCACAGACACTTTGATAACATGTGCCTCACAGCAAAAGCAAGGAGTGGAACCAAAACCATCAGGACGAAGACGCCACTGCAGATACTCCTCAAACGGATTGACTATCTCTCACTAGACGCGATCTGTTGTCCAAAAGATTTCATATGCCATCTGTTTTCAAAAAACCTGTCGACTGTCGCCACGTTATCTCTAGTTTTATCGGATAGCTCATTACATCCTCTCAGAGAGCATGAGTGCAGATGTTTACGACCCTTACTCTGGAACCACAGTTTTTGCGATATCTTCACCTATTGACCCTGGAACTCTTTCGTCTTTCCGGAATATAGATCGGTCACGATACTCTGGAGACCCAGCGCGAGGTCAGAAAGTACCTCCGCATCACCAAATACGAACTTCCAAAGCTCCAAGGTAATGTAGACAGGCCATTTCTTTTCCCTGTCATTTTCGATATGGAATTCCGATGATCTACCAACTGATCACTCTGACTACGACACTAACCTTCTTTCTTTCTTTTTTTTTTTTTTTTCAGCTTACCGGAAGGCATTCCAACCACCTACGCCAACACAGATTCTCAAGTTCCGCACGACAACCTACATTGGCGAACCTAACCACCCAGCTGCCCGAAAGGTTGTCTTGACCATCGACAGCAATTCGTTGCCCCTGACCGATGCCGAGCTCCACAAGTTCCTTCTCTTGGTCGGACCTCGTTATGACCCCATTAAGCGACAGATCAAGATGAGCTGCGAAAAGTTCCAGGACCGCTCACAAAACTTCAAGTGGTTGAGTGATACGATGGACCGACTGATCGATGAGGCCAAGAAGAATCCCGAGGCCATGGCAGATTTGCCCTTGGATCTTCGTCATGCAGAGAAGCATCGCAAGCCCAAATTGACTTTTCCCAAAGAGTGGCATCGTCCCGTTGCAGCCAAGTCTGTTGATGCCGCCACCCCTAGCGCTACTGAATCCGCATAAAGAATCTGGACTCTTTTTTTTTTTTTCTTCTCTCCATTCGTATCTCGCATCTTTTTCCCTTTCACTCTTTGTTACGATATAGACTCCATGAAACTTGCCTCTCTTTCTCCTTTTCTCTCCATCATCTTTTTTTTTTATCCGATTGTTGTCGCCGTTGCAACAGGAGCGTTTGCATAAACTACCAAAGTGCTGCTGGACCAATGTCTACAATACGCTCTGTTCAAAGAGGAGAGGAGGGGAAAATGGATGATTGGCTCCTATTTCCAGCGCTCAATGATGGGAGAGGAAGGAGTGATGATGAATTGGGGGGGTATCCTGGCTATGATTTTTTTTTTCTATTCTTCACTCGTACAGTTTGAATATGGATCCGAAGACTCGAGAGTTAAAAAGAAGAAGAAAGAACAATAGAGCGATGGGTGAACTGCACTGGTCCAGAAGAGGCCTTACTATACTGTCACTGCCTTGTTAATCATTTTTTGCTCCGATTCTTTTCATTCCTCCCTCCCCTTGAAGAGGTGTTGTTTGTGGTCGTTCTTTTTCTTTTTTAGCCTCGCAAATAGTCTGCGTTGTAAACTGAAGTTGCTGTTGAGATGGCAGTGTTGAACCATGACGTGGTCTGAACTTTTGGATCCTTGCTACCTCGAAGCTGACTCGTATCCGCCAACGCTCTGACAATATGGTGTCCCGGAATCATGACCAAGCCCACAAACCGTTTCTCAACAGTTTTTCCAAAAAAAAAAAAAAAAAAAAAAAAAAAAAAAGGCAAAGGCAAGGCAGGGCAGGGCAGGGGTAGGACAGGGTAAAAAGAAAGATTAGAACTCCATGGTTCATGAGACTGGAGGGGGAAAGGAAGAGGATAGAGGAAAGCCTTCCTAAAAAAAACGCTGGATCAGTTTCAGAGGACATGCCTTCTTCAGATTTCCGTTTCGCATCCAGGCTCATATGTGGTGTTATTGTAGATGCTGAAGGTGGGAGACCCATCGCTACAAGGGCTTCATCTCCACGGCATTCATTCGCACAAGAAAGAATGATATTCCTAGAATGATCCATACACATGAATTGACCCACAAAGACTCGACCGTCCGTGATCTCGATCCGCAAATTCCGATTCAGCATGGACCGTAGTGCGGCGACCATTGGAGTGTCTTCTTTGGGTTCCATATCTTTCTGTGGTTTAAATTTATGTTTATGTGCGTGTGTTGTGAGTGTGGGTGTGGATGTGGGTATGCTGCTCTGGTGGGATGAGATTCCTTCGCCTTTGCTAGTCCTGCCAGTGAGGAGCGGGTGGAGATCTACAAGATGAAAAGTCGGTGGCGCTCACGAGGTAATATGCGAAAATCTAGACCACTAAAATTCCGTTGTTTCTCTCTCTCTCTCTCTCTGTCTGTCTGTCTGTCTCTTCCTCCTCTTATCTCTCTTCTTTCTCTTCGCTCTATTTTTTTGGACTCCAAGGCTTCGTCAGGGTCGGGCTGTTCTGAGAGAGACAAGAGAAACCGGGACCGACTTTCTCCCTATCTCAGTATTCTACCACCTTTTTCCGAGAGGCCATGTGTGTGCGTCTCTCTCTCTCTCTCTCTCGCCAGTGTCTCGCATACTCAGAAAAGAACCCACTCACGTTTCAGATTACTTTGGCTTTTTGTTTTTTTTCTTTAATCTTCGAGTTGGAAGGGAAAAGGTGAGGGGGACCAGGCGAGACTCCCCCCATGCCTCTCGGGCAACAGAGCATGATGTTGTACAGTTTGGACAAGTAGTGTAAAAAAAAAAGAAAAAAGAAAAAAGAAAAGTAATAATACAAGGGCAAACAAAATCTACAGAGCTAACAAGAAATCTTGTCCAGAAAACGCGCAAAAATTGGGAAGAAAGGAGAGGCGGAAGAAAGAAAGTGGAATATTACATGAGGTGCGCGTTGTAGAATAAAAAGAGAAAGAAAAGGTGGAGCTTCTAGACTCCACCTAACACATGGCGCGGCTGTGGCCATAATGCCGCGAAACTGCCGAGGCAGTGCTGTCGGCCTCTTGTGAGGCTCCACCGACAGGCACAGCCGTGTGATGGACAGGGTGCACAACATGATTGACAGACATGGCCATAGCTGTACGGGCATTGGATGTTGTGTTATTGTAACCAGAAGCACCTGTCCAGTTTTGCTTGGGGTTAAAAGTGTCTGCATGGCCATACACAGGTGCAGGTTGAGCAATATCCTTGGTGTGAACATGGGCATTCACTCCATCAGGTCCACCATCTGGCGATGGGTACTGGCCGTGATGACTACGGACTGGACCCTTGTAGACAGGCATTGTCTCGCCCTCTTCGAGACATGGTTGGTTGGGTAGCGAAGGACGGCGCTTGAAGTATTCTTGCTGCTGGGGATACTGCTGGTGGTGATGGGTCATTGGTGGCATATCAGCCATACCATGGCGACTGCTGGAGCCACGCTTGTTGGATGAAGGCTGGTTCAAAGGTGCGCTCTGGGGAATGTAGCTGCTCGTAGGCGAGGGGATAGCGCCCTGTGAGGAAGGAGCCTTGGTGGCCGTTGGCGAGGCATAGCGAGCCGAGGCGGTCGAGGCAGTGTTGAGGGCAGCGGTAGACGTGATGGAAGGCTGTTGGGCCTGCAAAAAGTCGTGCAAGCTCGAGGCAAGGTCAGCCTCGGTGATACGGAGGTCAAAGTCGAGCAACGAGAGGAGCTGCTTTTCCATGAGATTGACCTCACCAACTGAGAAAACAGCCGAGTGTGCGGACCAGTGCTTGTTCTTTGGCGACTGGTCATTCAGATATTTGGCGGCGACAATAAGAGTGGCCAAGAAGACGCGATGGCAGGTACAATGCATACCTAGTGTGTCCGAGATGAAGAGAGAGAGAAGAAAAAAAAAACCGGTAAGCACGTGTGCGATTGGTTCTCATGGGACGACTAGACTCTGTTTATCTCCTCTCTAGGCTTAGTCAAACTCAAGCCAGGCCAAGTCAGGCTAAGCCAGGCCAGACCCAGAGAGAGCCAGGCCAGGGCCAAATAGGCGGCTACGAGGGGGGCGGGAGTGATGCTTCGACGGCGTCATTGCCGCATCACTCCGCGCGCCCAGGGGCGGGCGCAGACCCGTCTATCCGAGCAAGGGAGACCCATTATTGGGCAGGAGGGGAACAGTGCGCCAACGCCCCCAGTCCCGTGTAGCAGGAAAGGGAGTACAAATGCAGAAAGCGCTCAGATCAACACTCTTTCGTTCTGTTCTGTCAAAGATAAGCGGTCCCAGCGTATTTGTACCCGCGTCTTTTTTTTTGTGCGTGCGTGTCGAATTTGTACCCCATGTGTCGTGCATTTCAGATGTGCCGTGGGAAGGGATAGTGGGGACGGAGAAAGAAAAGAAAAAGAAAAACGTACCCTTTGCAGCAACTGGCAACTTGTACTTGAGACGCTCGAGGTAGACAAGCGTGGGGAGCAAAGTGGAGGACTGGACATTGGAGTTAAGAACAAGCAAGCGGATAAAGTCGTTCAATGGTGGGACAACGACCATTGCAGGCTCGGCTGCGCCGTGGGCCTTGCTACGGTGACTGGGAGTGTTGGGTGGTGAGGGCAGGGTGTAGGGATCGACGACGGGAGGTGGTGAGCACTCGATGACGGTGCTTGCATAGCTGGCAATGTGGTCTGGATAGGAAGACGAAGGGAGAAGAAGGCCAGTTGTTTATAGAACGCATTGATAGAGTGAGGTGTGTTTGGGGGTGAGGAGGAAAGGACCAAAAGGGTGGAGCGAAGGGGGGACGACGGATTCAGGATAGAGACGAGTCGGTGACATTGTCAGACAGAGAGGGGGGGGGGAGAGACATGAGGAACAAGAGACAAACAGACAGACAGACAGACAGACAGACAGACAGACAGACAGACAGGTTGGAAGGTAGGCGGGCAGATCAACGGATTGGTGGATAGACAAGATAGAAAACGGCGCGTTAGTAAAAAGAGAATCAGAAAAGGACGGATTGTTTGACATGGTCAATGAGGTTTGAACCTTTTGCAAAGAACCAAAGGGCACCTTACCGATCATCTGTTGGGTGACGGGGCTGCGAAAGAGTCTCTCAAGACTCTTGTTGGAGAAGGTCTTATTCTCTGCGAGCGAAGGCATGTCAGCGGTATGTGGATGTGTGGATGTGGTGGTGGCGGTAGAGGTGAGATATGTAGTCCTTTCCAGATCAAGAGCGATGAACGGGATAAGGATGGGATTACGTTGGGAAGAGGTAAAAAGCGGGGGCGATGCCGGAGCAGAAGAAGTAGAGTAGGTTGGTGTGGAGGAAAGGATGACCAGCGAGGCAATGTGCTTGGAAAGAATTAAAATTCTAGTCGGGACCGTGAGACGTCCAGAAGAGAAAGTAGAAGAGAAGAAAAAGTGGAGGCGGCGAGGCAGTTACAACGACCAAGCAGAACAGAAGAAAAAAGAGAGAAGAAAGCAAATAATGATATGAACCGCTTGGCACACGAAAAAGAAAAAAAGAGAGAGAGAGAGAGAGAGAGAGAGAGAAAGAGAGAGAGCTGAGCTTGCGACTGAGATTGGAATCTGACAGACGTGCTTCCGTGCTGGTTCTTGTTCGTCTTGGGCGGGAAGTGGGGCACTACTCTTCAGTCATGCAGCGGGAAGGGGGAGGATGGATCAGAGGAATGACTGTTTTGAATTGAGTTGTACGATGAAGAAATGAGGAGGGTTGTGTAGTCCGAGGAATGAATCAGTGAGGAGGAATGGAGGGGAGAGGAGGAGGAGGACAGGGCACAAGAACGAGAGAGAGAGAGAGAGAGAGAAAGAAAGAGAGAGAGAGAGAGAGAGAGAGAGAGAGAGAGAGAGAGAGAGAGATAGAGATAGAGAGAGAGAGAGAGAGAGAGAGAAAGAGAGAAAGAGAGAGAAAGAGAGAAGAAGAAATAATAAAGCGACAAAAAAGATCCGCGAGGTAAAAGGAGAGTGCAGCGGGTGGAAAGAAAGAAAGAGAGAGAGAGAACAAGAGGAAGCAAGAAGAGAGGATCCGGGAGAGACGATCGTATTTATACGGCGGAGAAGGGGTAAAGTGGAGAAGTGAGAAAGAGAAGGAGTGAGTGAGCGAGCGAGCGAGTGAGTGAGTGAATGAGTGAGAGAGAGTAAGAGAGTAAGTGATAAAAAAGAGAATAAAGAGTAAAGAGTAAAGAGTAAAGAGCAGAGAGAGAGAGAGAGAGAGAGAGAGAGAGAAAGAGGAAAAGAGATTTGGAGTGAATGAATCAGAGAGAATAACAAGAGGGAGGGCTGTCTCGCTCCCTGTTTGTCTGCGGCCCGCGCCCAGCCGGTCTTCTCTCTCTCTCGCTTTCTCTCTTTCTCTTTCACCCTCTCTTTCACACACACACACACTCTCTCTCTCTCTCTCTCAGCCAGCCCGACACCGGGCGACAGAGGTGCGTGCGAGCCATCGAAGCATCGCGGCAGCAAACACTCACAATAGCCCCGTCATTCAATCCTCGACTGAATCACACTCAATACCTTATCCTGAAAATCTCTATCTCCCTTCTGGTGCTGCCCCGCTGGAGCACCACTTGCACTCATCAACACTTTTACACACACCGCTCGCCTGGGTTCAAAAGGGTATTTTCTGCCGCACTCACACACACTTTCTCTCTCTCTTTCTCGCTTACTTTTCATCGTTCGGTCTACATAGCAGCCAAAGCGGGGCGAGAGAGAGGGAGAGAGAGACAGAAAGAAAAGGACAAGACCGCATGCAGGAACCTCGCGAGGCCATGACCCCAAGTCTTTCGCATACAAGGGTTCTTTTTTTTTTTTTTTTTTTTTTTTTTTTTGTTGCTGTTGCTGTTATTGCCGTTGTTGAATGAGATTTGTATTCAATCGGGCCTGGCTCTGCCTGGATGGCGAAACCCAATTGACTCTCTTTGCTTCACTCGACTGAGTCCACCTCTGTTGGCTCGCAGGACCCCCCGCCTTTTTCTCTCACTCTCTTTACTCTTCTCGAGTCGCATTAATACTGTTTACTCACCGATTCAGTCCTTGTTTGCATTGGCCTGCATTACTCTCGTGCTGGCTTGTCTTACAATATCGTGCGGAATGTCTTCTCACAGACTCTTTACTCTCGATTCTTTCGTCCTCACTTCTCTCCTCTCTCCCTCACCTCCTTCTCCCCCTACCTCACCTCATCTCACTCCTGCCCACGCTTCTTGACCCTACCCTTATGGTAGACACGGTCATGGCTCACTTGGCACCCGGCCAATCGACCTGCGGAATCTCGCATGGAGCCACTCTGCATCGCAGCATTATCCATCGGGGACCCTCCCCCAATCTCTTCCTTTCGTCTTGCGCGCCCTGCTACCCTCGCTCCGTTCTCTTTCCCGACCCTGAACTCGCTCAATTGCATGCCGACAGGAGCGAAAAAGACTGACGCTCTGATGGATTGGAGGACGGCGACCGGCCGATGCGCAATGTGGTCGACTTGGCCCTGCTGCTGTTAATGTTGTTGCTTCTGTTGCTGTTGCTGCTGACCAGGAGGTCACTCCTCTCTTAGTTCTTTTCTCCCTTTCTGTCCAGATAGATATGTTTGGTCGCTTGCATTTGCAATGCATCCCGACACTTGTCGTCGCCTTTCCCCAGCTGCAGACCAACACGGGCCAGAGCACAGGAGGCCGAAGGGTGCGGCAGGGCCAAACGCTACTCACTGCTTCGGAAGCATCAGGCAAAGGGGAACGAGGAGTTCTCTCGAGCCTGGTGGAGCATCAAGCGAACGAGTCTTGGAAGCGAGGTAGGAGGGGGATGGGGGAGACATGGTCCATGGGACCAGGCAGTTCTCTCGGCCTTTCTCTCCCTCGTCGACCTCAGTCCTCTGCCAGTCTCCGTCCGCATGCTTCCGCACAATCAACCCCTGCCTCTGCCTCTGTTGCACCTCTCTCCCCTTCGTCGACATTATACATATCCACCCTTTCGTTGCCCACCCTCCTCCTGCTCCCCCTTTATCAAAGACTGGAAGAGGACCGGCAATCGCTATCATACTCTTTTTTGTCCGCAACTCCTCCATCCTTTCTTTCTCTCCACTTTCTAGACCCATGGTCGGTCAGACAAGGGACTGCATGCGGTTAAGGTGTTCGCACGCCCGTGCACTCTGCAGATGGGGCCACGGGTCTCTGGGACTCTCTTTTTCGCTAGTCCACGTCCAAGCATTGCCTACCGTGTCTGACTTCCAAAAACGAGCGCATTGCAGCTGACTCCTTCGCCAAAGACCACCGTGGCATGAAAGCCCTCCATCGACCTCCTTGCTGGGGCCTTTTGCCCTTCCCCTCCCTCCCCCCCCCTCCCCCTTCCTCTTTCTCTTCCTCCTTGTCTTCAGTCCTCCCCTGGGATGTTCTGCTTTGTTGGCCTAAGCAAGGCACTCATAGGCTGTACTACCGCAACACGACCAAACAACTGCACATCGGATGACTCCATCCTCCCACACGCATACAATCATGTTCACTACTCCACCTCTTTTCCCTGACCCCACCTACTCTGGCGCCGGACAGACTCTTATTTTCTAGAAGAGTCATGGTCGCACCCTTGTTTCCTGCATCCTCAAAGACCATCGACCTGGACCCTTGGATAATATTCGTCTTGAGAAGCTGGGCCCTCCAATGACCAGCGCCTACTTTCGTCTCACAGAACAAAGTTAGCCTTTTTTTTTTCTCCTCTTTGTTCATTGAACGATGTCATGGACCGCGTTCACAATCGTTGCCCTTCGTCTTCCCGGGCGTTCGTCATCTCCGTCATCTCTTATTAGCCTTCGTCATTGCCTAGCCAGGCAGACCGAGAACTGAGGCGAGTGACGAGCACCCTAATCTCGCCGTGAGCCAATCGTTGTCAACCGAATCTCGGAATCAGCCGATGACGGCCCCCCTCGCCCTTTGCCTTTTGTTTTCTCCTCCTCTCACCCTTGCCCTCAGTTCTTGGCCACCATCCACTACGGTCGCCGTGAGGTGGTGGACTCGCGTACCTTGAGCGAGCCTCTAATCTCAGCCGTCCTCCCTAGGCGATGCCAACGCGTCCCAGTCATGGGCTAGACTAATTGCTTCCTTGACGCCTGTATCTCTCTCGCCCTCTATTTTTTTCTGGGAACCAGGCAAAAGAAAAGCACCCGAACTCCTGGAGCAATGCTCTGGTACGCATGCCTACAACAAAAGGGAGCCCGACGGGAAGTCTAGTTTTGCATGCAGCGCCATTGCACCTGTAGGAGCCTGCATTTCGGATGCGTGCCATGCTGCATCTTCGGGATTATTTCGACGCCCCCTCGGAGTAACCTGCTTGTCGGACTAGCTTGCGGTCGTCGTGGTCATGGTCGTGGTCGTGGTCATCGTGGTCCGTTTGTCGAAATGTGAGCTTTCTGTTGCTTCGACACACGACTCCTGCCTAGATGGTTCAGTCCCTGGTGCAACATGCTTTTTTTTTTCTGACTATTGAATTCGCTCTCGACTTGCTTTTTTGTCGCTACGTCCTTCTGGGGTTCGCCATAATTGTTAGGCATGTAACATGAACAACCGAACCCGCATGACCATGAGAGCGAGCGAGGATACCGTCTCGTAAAAAGAGCTACAAGAACAAAATGAAAGTGAAAAGGGGCGTCTGCTGCAGACACAGGCAGGAGTAAAGGAACCAAAATGCAAAAGGGCTAGAGCAGGACACACATCAACACACACACACAAACACAGACATACACACAAGCATGCCAAGCAGGTCATGGATGGACCACTTGCAGACTTTGCCGGCTCTATCTCTCCTCCTTCTCCTTCTCTATCTCTCTCTCTCTCACTCTCTCTCTCCCCCATTGGCACACGCACACATTCGCACATTACATACACTTTATCCTATCCCACCACCCAGTCGGCCCAAGACTCTTTACTCAGACAATTGCCCCTTTCCCATTTTTTTTTGCGCCTCTTCTTCTTTTTTCTTCCTCTCCATTTCTCTCTGGTTCGTCCCGCCATCCCGTAGCACTGCTCCCTTTACGATAAGGTTAATTCGTACTACATCCCTCTTCCTTCCCTTTCTTTCGCCCCAAGAACAGGCCGACCAGTGTCAAGGTCAAGTTGCTCTTTTTTTTTTTCCTTCTTTCCCATCGTTCAACGTCGCTCTTTTTTTTTTTTTGGTCAAAATAAAAAAACTGCCAACATCATGGCGCCTTCCACACCGGGGCACTCATACTTTTTTGGGTTCCGAGGAAAGGAAAAACAATAAAGGGGACTACACAAAGGAGTGTCAACACAGAAAACAGTGAGAGAGAGAGAGAGAGAGAGAGAGAGAGAGAGAGAGAGAGGTTCACAAATGTATGCACAATGATTGCAGTCCAAAAAGGACGAAAAAAAAAAAAAAAAAAAAAAAAAAAATGGCCCTGAAAAGGATGATGTCTCCATCTCCTGGCAGGGGAAACAAGAGAAAAAGAAAAAGAGAAAAAGACTGAGAAAGAGTTGAGATCTAGTATGCCCACATTTCCATTCCTATCCCCACATTTCAACTTCCTCTCCTCCTTCTCCTCCTTCTCCTCCTCCTCCTCCTTCTCCTTCTCCCCTTCTCTTTGTACCCCCATCCCCCCCTTTCTCTCCCTCTTTCTTCCTTGTGATTTTCACTCAAGGTTAACGAACTTGGGCGTTGAACATGACAGACAAGGACGATAGCTACATCATAGGCGGGAGAAAAAAAAAACAAAGCAACGGGCAAAGTAAAGAGCGTGGGTCTTTTGGTGGCTCACAAAAAAAAAAGAGAAAGAGAGAGAGAGAGAGAGAGAGAGAGAGAGAAAGAGAAAGAGAGAGAAGGCGAAATACCACATCCCATAGTGACCGTTAATCAAAGATGCACGAGCATGCGCATTGTGCGGGCACTAAAGAAGACAAGAGAGGATGGGTCAATAGTGAGAGAAAAGAGAAAGGGGAGAGGAAAGAAAATTGAGATGTGAAAAAAAGGGACTGAGAGAGAGAGAGAGAAGGATAGGAACCCAAGCACGAATAGTAATCCACCTAATGGTTCCTCTCTTCATGTGGTGGGGAGAGAGAGGTTTACTGTCGAACACACGCGCGTGTGCCTGAACCAATCTCTTTTTCTTTCCTGAACACCTCACTCGATGCTTGATAGTTTGTGTGTGAGAGAGAGAAAAAAAACAGGGGGCAAAGAGAGGAGAAGAAAGAGAGAGAGAAGGAGCGACAGAGAATTGGCGCCTTTTTGGTTCTCTGGACTAGGCAAGAGGCAAGCATGTGCAGTCCGTGCCCTTGTCCTCTTCCTCCTTGTCCACTCCACCCACAATTCACCTTTGCTGAATAAACTCTGGCACAGTCTATCCCTTTTCTCTTTCTTACTTTCCTCACCATTGATCATGTCACTGTGCATCCGTTTTTTTCTCTTTTTCTCTCTCTCTTTTTGGGATTCATGATCTCGCAACTGCGAAGCCGCTGGGTGTTATGTCCGAGTCTCTGGAAGGTGTAAAAGAACGAAGTGGACGAAAAAAAAAAAAACAGGAGGTTTGAAGAGCTTAGGAAAAAAAAAGTTGAACACAAAAGGCGATTGTCAAGCAGCGACCATTGCTCCTCCTCATCCTGTGCAAACACCCCCGTGTCCTTTCACCTTTTCTCTCTCTTTCTCTCCCGTTGTGTAGCAACTCCTTTCATGAGCTCAGGGACAGATCATCCGACATAGGGCTCCTCTCTCTTTCTCTCTTACTCTTCGTTCTTCTCGGCTCCGACTGGTCCATTAGCGCGCCCATCTGTCCTTTTTTTCACGTCTCCCTCGTTTCCACAAGCAGACACTATTACCCTGCAGCTCTTTTCCTCTCTCTCTCTTCATGCGGCATCTGGTCTATCGGTCCAGTCGGACTAAGCTTTTTTATGTTCTGCTCTCGTACAATTTGGGCTCGCTTAAAAAAACCTGATGCTCGCTTCTTGCTCTCACCCATTGTGCAGCAGGGAAAGAAGAAAAAAAAATAAGGTTGTCCCTTGATTTCGCGCCCTGTGCACGGTCCCCCCACTCTTTGGTTCCACAAACTTTTTTTGGGCCCGGATGTGCTTGGCTCGCCTTTTTTTTTTTTTTTTTTTTTGTTTGATCTATTACGCGTCTCTTTTTGGGTCCGGGGACATGTGCACATGAAAAGGGAGAAAAGAGGAGAGACTGGGGGGGGTTTCGACAGGAGCAATGCCGGGGCCACTACTATTTTTTTTTTCCTTCTATTGAGTAGGATAGACCTAAATCTCTTCCTTTATGATACTACCCAACTCGGGGTTTTCTCCTCCAAGAAATCGTCCGCCCCATCCAGCCTCGGTGCATAAAAGAATCTCTCTCTCAACCGCCACAACCGCCATTCTTTCTCCACCACGAATGAAAATCTCTTGAACTTTTTGAATTCCATAAGCATCCACGTAAGAAAAGAAAGAAAAATATCCGCCTCTCTTTCTAGGGTTATGTCAGCACACCCTTTTTTTTTCCTTTTCTAAACCCTGCTCTATTCTGCTCTGCGTCTCGTCCCCGAGCGAGGAACTCCACCTCATCTCATATTCTCGGTGGCGCACGTTCCTCTCCTTGAGACGAACCCCTTTGTTTTATAAAAAAAAAAAAAAAAAATCCCCTCAAACGCTAGAAAAAAAAAAAAAAAAAAAAAAAAAAAAAGAGTGCCAGGTCCGCTATCGTGTACCTCGTATTTGTTGTGTGTACGATACGCGTAGTACGAAAGATGCACGGACGTGGTACACCTGTTTTTTTCGATCAGATCTCTTTTGTACCATTTTGTACATCCCATATACATGGACCCTCAACATCCAAAAGTACTGTACAGTACCTTCTGAACAGAAACAAAAACAGTAAGCAAACAAAGGGGTAGAGAATGTGTGTGGAAGGGGGAAGGGGGACGCGTGTAGGGTTTGGTCGATCTCTTTTTTTTTTTCACTCAGCATCTCCTTCCTTCTTTCTCCTGCAAAAACCTCTTCCTTCTCCCCCTCTCTCTCTCTCTCTCTCTACACTCTATCTATATCTATCTCTCTTTCGACGCTTTTTATGCAAGGACATGATGAGATATGTTGACTGTTTTGCTTTTTCTCCGCAGTGAACTCGGATCCTTCAACAACGCGTATGAGAATAGAGAGATCAAGATCATGCTCTAGGAATAACACTTCTCCTCTTCCCTTTTTCCGCTCTCAGTTCATGATGGAAGAAAGAAAGAAAAACAAAAGGAAAGGAAAATGACCAAACAAATGACCGAAAAAAGAAGATGGAAAGATAAAAGAAAAAAATGGGTACTAGTGTGTGCCAGGAGGGAAAGAAGAGGCCAGGATTTGCTACATTCCTGATCGTTCCGTAATCCCAAGTCCCATATTGCCCGCGCTATCAACAGATCTAACTTCCTTGGTTCGGCTCCGGCTTTCCTATATGGTAGGGTGTCAAAAAAGACGGCAACAACAGAAAATTAAGACGAGTCCAAGATTCACTCAGCTTCAAGAACGAGAAACTATTACTCTACGACATCACTCTTGGTGTTGTCTCTCTCTCTCTCTCTCTCTCGCCCGGGTTGGTGTTTTTTCCCTCCCAATCGCTCTTTCGCCTAGTTAGAGTGACGGACCTTGTGCCAACAGACGGGCATTGGTGCTTTTGATCTCTATTTCTTTCTTTCTCTGCGTTACTATTGCTCTGCTTTCCCCGGATACATTTTTCTTCTTTTTTTCTTATTGTTTTCTACACACACAACACATGGATTTATGGACTCGACCACGAGGAAGAGTGAGAAGCCACCTAGCTTCTTTTTGCCTACTCGCTCACACATGGACAAATCACTTTTAGATACCATCCCATACCGAGGTGACGGTCTCGAAAAAAAAAAAAAAAAAACAGAGCGCTCGTTTTTTGGGGACCTCTCGCCTCTCGTTTCTTCTCCTACGTATCATGGACGGGTCTGCCTTGATTACAGCATCAAAACTTTCAATGCAAACTTTAGAGGGTATTTCTCCCTTTGGCATTTTCCGAAGAGGGGAGGAACCTGGTGGAACAAGTTCAAAGAGAGATGAATAAAGAAAGAAAGAGAGTTTTAAGGACTGACTCTCTCTTCCTCCTCGCCTGATAGGCTGTCGTAGAAAAAAAAACGGAAAGGAAAAAGAAAGAGAAAGACGATTCTATACCGGCCCCCATTCAGTCTCGATGAGTGACGACAACACTCCAAATAAAAATGAGAGCCATTTGACGGAGTAAAAAAAGTAATGGGTGATGGGGTAGGGAAGAGTACGAATGAGCTAGAAAGGCAAGTGAAGAATGTGAGAATGTGAGAATGTGAGAACAAAAAGAACATCACACAAAAAAAAATGTGGTCGGTCTTTTCTTATTCGAGCGGAGTCGTGGGACAATGCAAGGCCCAACAAAGGAACGACACACATGTTGGTCTGCAGTTGTTCGTGTTCCGCTGGGATTAAAGGTCCATGTCCATGTGCTGAGAAGACACATCGGGTAGAGTCTAGTCCTCTCTCTCTCTTTCTTTCTCTCTTCTCTCTCTCCTCTTTTTTCTTATCCTCTATCCATGGAATAATGTCGGCTGTAGGCTTTTTCCTTTTTTTTCTCATATTTGGCAAAACAGGATAACATTCCCGCCAAAATGGGCCGAACCATACCATACCATGCACCAAAAGGCTATTCGGGCAGGCTATTCAGGCTGTAGTTGTGGTCCCCGTGTACAAACAAGATTCATGCAAGGGCAAAGCAAACAAAAAAAAATTATTCAAGACGTCTACAGTACACGCCCTTTTCACTCCACTACATCTCACGAAATCTGATGTTTGTCCACGCAGACAGCCATTCAGGTTGCTGTTTCATGTATTCACAGTCGTGTGTGTTTGTGTTTGTGTGTGTGTGTGTGAGCCTTTCATCCACGGTCCACGAACCACGAAGCATCTCGGTGAGGTGAGAAGGTCCCTCCTCTTCTACCCTATAGGATTCCTGTGACTCTTCCGTCCACTCAAATGCAACGCTTCATCTTTGGTCCTTTGCTTACCTCACTTTTTCTCTCCCTCTTTCTCACTTTCTCTATCTGAAAAAGAAATTAATTGACAACGACTCGTTCCCTATTCATTTCTTTCTCAGTCACTGCTCTTTTTTACTCTCCTCTCTCGGCAACTTTCCTCGATTCTGCTTCGTCCAATCTGCCGTACCCGCATCGAATGACACCCTGTCCAAGAAAAAAAGAAAGAAAGAGCTATAGAACGAGTGGAAGGCGGACAATCATCAAACGGAGAGGGTAACAGGGAGACCACCGTTATGCAGCGGTCGTCATTGTTCAACCAGCTTTCGCCTCGTCCCTTCAGGCAGAAGGCCGTTCAGGGACGGACCAAAAGAGCAAAAAGGACGAAAGAGCGAGGTGCAATGGCTGTGTTTACACCAAAAGGAGAGCGGAAAAGAGAGAGGGAGAGAAAGGGTGACTCCTCCTTCACCCTCTCGCATCAACTCCCGTCGAGCCCGCTGGTCAATAAGAAAAAATTTACATCTATTCGTCCCCTTCCCTTCATCGTCGGTCGCGTTCGGGGGGAAATCGGCTATCGGCGAGTCCACTGGCTACATCGGCACCAAATCTCCACAGAATCGGCAAAGCGGACTATTCTGTTTGTTCAAGCTGCATAATACAAGACAGCAGTAGACCACACACAAGAAAACTTCCTCTTTCTCCTCTTTTCGCTCGCACGTTTACCTTGACAATGTCGCTTCCCCCGCTCACTCGTCTTCTAGTTTTTTTTCGCGATTCCCCCTCCTAACAACCTGCATGCAGTCATCGGGCTCACGATGCCTTCCAATGGAGCAACCAGATCTCGGCACATTGGAGTGATAGGTGTCGGTGAAGCAGAGGACCGATGCGTCCCCGCTGGTGCTGACTTCATCAACAACACAGCGCGCCTGCATAAGCTCAAGCTCAGCAGTGCTCTCGACTCGACGGTTGACGACCGTGGATTTGAGAGGACAAGGATAAGAGTAGGAGTGAGGAGTGTGCGTGCCTTTTCTCCTATATCTTTTTTCTCTTCTTTCATTTTGTAAATTCATGGTCGAGCCCGTCTGGACTCTTAATGAACTCTATGCATTAACCTTACTTGGGGCTGGCCCCTGTGTCACTGACATATTTTTTTTAAACCGGAGCTTCAGTGGGCTATTGAAAGGACGAAAAGAGGGGACCTCGCTCATTGTGCAGCCGCCCCGCGTTCATTTTTTTCTTTTTAATTATTCGGGGCTGAAAGTAAGAAGAAATAATAATGAAACGCCATGAGCCGAATAAATGCAAGAACGCACGACGACAATGGCCACGATGACGGCCACCAGCAAACCACGTCCTACGGTCCCTCAGAGTGGGAGTAATAGTACTGGTCTTGGAGCTTACTTTCAGCGGACGCCTTCACGGTATGGGAACCTTCTCCCACGGCTACTCTCTCTCTCTCTCTCTCTCTCTCTCTCTCTCTCTCTCTCTCTCTCTCTCTCTCTCTCTCTCTCTCTCTCTCTCTCTCTCTCTCTCTCTCTCTCTCTCTCTCTCTCTCTATCTATCTATCTATCTATCTCTGTCTCCTGACCCGTCGGCTGCTCTCCCTTACAAGGGTGACGGTGTGTGATTCACCAGAAGGAGGCGGCCCCTGTGGCATAAGGTTCTGATGCTGTAAGCCGTTTCTCTCTCACTACCCTGGGACCCTTTCAAAAAAAAAAAAAAAAATGCTCACATACTCCTCTGTGGCTGGACCGCTCTCGTGTCTGCGTGGCACCTCATGCTCCCATGCCTGAGTTCCTATGGTTCAAAGTTCTCTTACGCCCCGCCATCTTCTGACGGTCGGCTCACCGTCGTCCCAGAGGTACCCTGCGTCATGCAAGCCTAGCAATGGCCACTGTCCTAGGAGAAATCATCACCGATTCCATTTTTTGGTTTTTTGTTTTTCGTTTGTGTATAGACGACAACTGATCGCTTTCTAAAGCCATAGCTCCTGCACCATCTATCCCACACCACTATTTACATCTCCTTCAACTACCGTTTCCTCTCTTTTATTGAATAAGACGAGTTTTCAATTAGATGTGGAGAGGCAAGTCTCGCCGTTTTGGAACTGCCATAAACTTTGTTCAGGGCTGCAGTGGTATCTTCTTCCCCTTTCCCGAACTGCCGGGCGCCCAGACACATCGAGTGTAGAGGAAGAGAGAGAAAATGAGAGAGTGTATGAGAGAGAGGAGATTGAGGACGAAAAAGATGGATGGATAGGAGGCTAGACATAGGCGGGTAGGAAAAGAAATGAGCGGAGGTTGGCTATCATAATCACTGGCTCGCCTACACATAACTCGCTAAAGGTTCCCCCCACCCCAGTGTCCCATTACCTAGGCTATTCCCTACTACCATTAATCGGTCTTTGCGCCAATCTCTCGGAGGAACCTGCTCAGACACGAGACATGAAAAACCGTTGATTATCGGTATCGACAGTCTCATCGCCTGCAAAGAAGACCGCTTTCGCCTCCCCGCAATGATCTGACTGAGGAAGCCCGCGTTGCCTTGACCCGAGACGCTTCTACCATCCGCTGATTGTCGGAACCTGATTTTTTTTTTTTTTTTTTGAACACCCAAAAATAAAAAAAAAAAAAGAGAGAGAGAGTGAGAGAGAGTGAGAGTGAGAGAGAGAGAATAGGATCCGCTGAAAATCTTTGAAATGAGGACTCAAGACGCACACACCCACGTCCATTTCGTTTCTTTTTCCATAAGCCCAGCTCTCTCTCTCTCTCTCTCTCTCTCTCTCTCTCTCTCTCTCTCCGCGGGTTGTGTGAGGCGCCCAGCCTGATGTGAAAAAAGAAGAAAAGTAAAGAACGGAGAATTTGAGAAAGAAATGGGCTCAACGGCCCGGGTGCTTGTTTGTTCAAGCATATTCTTTTTTGCTATGACCCGCGGACACTTGTCTTCTTTTTTTCTTTGTCATCTTTAACGCAAAAAAAAAAGAAAAAAAGAAAGAAAGAAAATGAAAAAGGAGAATAGAAAACATGTTGCTCTTTCACTTGTTCGTTCGTTCGTTCGTTCGTTCTTTGATTTTCTTTTTTCTTTTCTTTTCTTTTCTTTTTTTTTCTCAGCAACAAGAGACATGCCTCCGTTTCACTCGTCAACGTCTCCTCCGCCTCCTCTCCTCTACCCCCTCTTTTCTCTCCGAGGCCCCAGCCATTCCCAGGTTAGCCGTTTGTTCGCTGACCAAAATGATCCCCCCCCCCTTCCTCTTCCCCAGGCACAACCTAAAAAGTGAAAGAGAAAGAGAGAGAGAGAGAGAGAAAGAGCAAAGGGTGGGAAGAATAATGGCAAGCGGTGGCCTTAGCAAAGTTTGACTTTTTTCTGGTTTTCCTTTTTTTTTTATTATTATTATTATTATTACTATTATTATTTTGGACAGAGTCATCAAGACCTGGGGCGTCAAAGTCAACAAAAGAACTCAAAAAAAGACAAAAAAAAAAAAAAAAAAAAAAAAAAAAACCCCATAGAAATGTAAAAAAGAGAGGAAGCGGGTTAATCCATGAAACGCCACGGACCCTATCGACATGTCGTCTTCCACTTTTTAAAATTCACATCCATGAACAACATTTCTCCGTTCAAAAACACCTCTCTTTTTTTTTTTTTTTGCCCGCAAATACAAAAAAAAAAAGTCCACTTTATTGTTCTCTATATCTATATCTATCTATCTTTTTTTTTTTTCGGTTGGCAAACCAGGTCCCGAGGAAGTATAGAGTCTAGGTTCTCATCTATCGCGTTTTTTTTTCCCTTTTTGTTTTGTCTTGTTTTGAACTATGCATAAGCTCATTCTTCCGGGGAGGAAAAGAGGGGCACCTCTTTCTTTCTTTTTTCCATGGTATCCTACGGCTCCCTACTTGGACTTTTGATGGACTTTGAACAATGACGGTCTTTCCCTGTTAACAGCATTTCTTTTTTTAAAAAAAAAAAAAAAAAAAGGGCAAAAAAAGTCTAGACCATGTTGAACCCAGTTAGTCATTGACTTTCTCTCAAGAGATCTCGGATAGCTTTTACATCCCCCTTCCCCCTCTGCATCATCTTTTGCTGGAACCAAAAAGATAAAGGCACCTACACCAAAACCTCTTTAATCATCGCAAGACAATGACAAAAGAGTGCAGGGAGAAAGTAACCAGGCAAACAGAAAATGCAAAGTTCATTCCACTCTGTCTCGCCCAGGATAGCGTGTGTGTGTGTGTGTGAGGAGGTGATCCGCAGAAATCCTTGACCCAACACCCTTTACCCTCATTTTTTTAGACAAATCGTCGAATGCCACTTCTCCCTCTCTCTTTCTCACTTACTCACTCCTCTTTGTCCCCCTGTTTAACCCTCGTATCTTTCAGTCGATACTCTCAAGTCCAGCTTTTCCTCCCTCCAGGGAAACCTCCTCCACTAATTTGCCGAGGTTCTATGGAGTATGAAAAAATAATCATGCATCCTCTTTCCTCCTTTCCTCTATAGGTCCATAGAAGACCGACTATGTAGACAAGTTCCGACCTTTCTCTCGACCTTTCTTCCCTTCAGCCACGACTCCCCTCCTCCCTCTCCTCCACCCCTTAGTCAACAGACTCTTAGGGGGAGGGGGGAGTGGTGAGGAGGAACAACACCTATCCTTTGCTGGATCGTCCTTTCACTCTCTAAGATGTACATCCTAACTGGTCCAATCGTTATTCGGATCGGCCAGGCTGAGAAGGCTGTTGAGTGGGCTTGTTGAGAGAAACGAGGAGACAGTGGTAGTGTTGATGGTAGTGGTGGCGGCAGTAGAAGTGGTGGCGGTCCTCTCTCTCTCCCTCTCTCTCTCTCTCCCTCTCTCTCTCTCTCCTTCGTCCCATATTTCCCACTCACTCTTCCCTCTCTCCTCCTCTTCTCCAGTTTCAAGTCACTCAAGAACGAATCCACCCGGAATCGTCTCCACCCCGACCGTACCAATTCAAAATTGAAAAAAAAAAAAAAAAAAAAAAAGGAGAGAGGGTCCACGGGACCTCGAGGGTGTCTCTTTGTTGTTGTTGCCTGTTGTTCGTTTGCTGTTGTTCGTTCGTTGAGAGGGAGAGGGGGAGGGGGAGGAAGAAGAGGGAGGCGACACAAGACTCTTGTTCGCTCGTTCGCCCCACTCAACTCTTGCACTGGTTTGTTATTGCTGCTATCGTGTCTTTTTTTTGCTTGGTATTCACTCTTTCTTTTTCTCTCTCTTCTACCTCTACAACTAATAAAAAAAAAATGCTGGATTGGATTCACCAAAAAAAGAACACAAACGAAACGAACAACACGCATTTTTTTTACACACACAACACAGAACAACACATACACACACAGACAGGCAACAGAAAGAAGACACACAGACATTATTTTTTTTTTACTCTAAAATCCCCCCTCTTCACTCGAAATTTATATTACAAAAACACACCCTCCGGTCTAACATATGCGTGTGTGTGTGTGTGTGTGTGTGTTTTTTGCGCTGATTTTCTTTTTCTTTTTCTTCTTCTTCACCATCAATGCCTTCTTTATTGTTTGGTGGTGCCTAGGGTTAGTTGGTTGGTTGGTTTGACTCATCAAACTTCTCGGATCCCAAAACAAACAAAAAAAAAAAAAAGCGACTCATCCGCCCTTCCTTCTCATCTTAATAGAGCATGTGCAAAAGTGTAGCTCAAGACGATCAAAAGCGTGAGAAGAACAAGTCGTGAGAGTAACAAAAAAAAAAGAAAAAAAAAGCATGAAGAAGGAGAGGAGTCGTTTAACATTGTTGTGGTTGAGAAGAAGAAGTCTCTGCCCCACCTTGTTGAATCGCATGATTCATGGGCAAGGGGGCTCACCATTCTTATTACGATTATTATTATTAATATTATTAACGATACCTATCTCCTATAATACAAAAATCCCCTGCTCATCATGGTTGTTTGTTGTTGCTGTTGCAAGCAATGATAGACGCAGCAATCATCAAAGACGGAGACCGGGTCGCATGAGCAATACCACCGGTAGTACTACGACTACTATTACCGCAACCACCGTTACCATCACCACCTCCTCCACCGCTAGTTGGGGCAGACACTGGCCAGGATTGGAATGTGGCCGCTAAATACTCTTGCAATTCAAATGAAGAATCCACGGCCATCTCCGTAGTCGCCATCGGTGATCCCAACGCCGTGGTCAGACATTGTGCAAACAACGCCGACGAGGCGTCAACAGTCGCCCTATCAGGAAGAATGTCCTCTGCTGCGGCGTTGGAGAGTGGAAGAGAATGGATGGGAGTAGCAATGGCCGTCGCTGCTGTTGTTGCTGCTGTTGTTACTGTTGTTGTCAAAGACGCCAAAACCGAGGGCGAGCTAGTAGACGCTAAGGAGGACGGCAAAGACGACGATCCCAAGCCTTGTTCGTGCCCGTGCCCTAGCGCGCCGCCCTGTGACGCCGTTTGATTCGATATCAATCTCATCGTCTTTCGCCCTCCACCGTTCATCTCGGTCCAGCCCCCGATGACATGGCCACGAGGGTGGCCGATCTCACCAGTCGCAACCGTTGACGCTGCCCGAGTCGACGAAAGAGTCAAAGAGGAGGGAGAGGGAGAAGAAGAGGGAGCAATTGGCGCGTTGGCTGCTGACCTTGGCGCGGATTCGCCGCCGTAAACAATGGGCGAGACGGTCCTCGCCGTTGCGGTTGCTGCTGCTGCTACCGTCGTCGTCGCCGTTGTCGTCGCTGTCGTTGTCGTAGTGTTAGTGGTAGTCGAACACGGTACAGATCTCGATCCCATCGACCCTCCTCTCCCTTTTCCTATTCCTCCGTCCTTTGGGATCGTATCTGCAGGACAGATACCTGACCCAGATTTCTCTCCGACCGCGCCTGATGTACCCAATGCGGCTACCACCGAAGTTGTCGTCGTTGATGACAAAGGGTGTGAAAGCGAATTAGCTGCGGCCACCACTGCGGACGAGGACAGAGAAGCCAATTCTTGAACACGCGCTAACGGGAGGACCACAGGCCGAGCTCTCTCGCCGGTCACGGTCGATAAAGTAGACGATGGAGAAGTCAAAGACAAGGTCGATACACTCGAACCACCTTCCGACCGTCGTCGCTTCATCCTCTCCTCTGCCTCTGCCGCAGCCGCCACCAGGGCCTGTGACGAGGCCAACGCGCCATAGACAGGTCGACCAGGGGAAAGGGTTCGACTTAGCAAGGCTTCTTGAAAGATAAAATGATCTGGAGGCAAAAGACTAGCAGGTACCTCCGCAGGGTTGGGTCGACGCATCCCTCCATTCCCATGGTGGTTAATATTCGTACTGCCGCTCGAGTTGTTACTTGAGCCCGAACCTGACCCTGTGCCTGTAGCACCGAGTCCGAGAGCTACTCTGGCGCTCAGACCAGGTCCCGTGTCTCCTCGAAGGACTCCATCTACAGTCACGGTTGCATCGGCCCTATTTCCTCCTCCGCCTTCTCCTCCCGTCTCCGTTCCCGCTGACGCAGATGAAGATGCTGCTCCTGTCGCTAATGCAGACGAGCCACCGCGGTTACTAGAATTGACACCGATTCCCATCGAGCCCGAACGAGCTGTCCTCTGAGGTGGCGAGAAGGGGACCCGATTGGATCGGTCCAGATATTGTGCATATTTCCATTGGCCACTCTCTTCGTGCCATGAATGCCCTTGCTGTTGCTGTTGCTGTTGCTGTGGTGATGACATGGGGTGCGTCACGTGGGGCGGATATGGCGGGTACGAGAAAGGTGAGTATGGGTGGGATCGTTGAAGTTGTGGATCGAGTCCATGGTACGAATGGCGTTGTTGAAGAGGTGGTGGGATTGCTCCCAGCCCTCCTGTTCGATGATGAAGAAGAAGGAGAGGGTGGTGGTGAGGATGCTGTTGTGATGAAGGAGGTGGTGGTGGTGGAGGAGGAGTAGGAGGATACATTGAAGCCATATAGGCTGAATATCCACTCAACGCTCCAGACGTCGATGTCATAGACCCCCCTTCTCGTTTGGTCTTGTTGATCATCACTGGGTTAGCCGAGGGTCGTTTCTTGCGGGCATAAGGTGATTGATTCGACATTGGAGCAGTGTTTGGTGCTGGGAGAGTCGAAGACGGCGTAGCCATGCCTCCCTTTGCCATTGGGCTATCAGTAGAGTCAGAATTAAGCATGTTGTTGCTCCTGTATGCAGGATGGAGACCAGAACCAGGACCGGAACCAGGACCAGAGCTAGGCGAAGAAAGATTCAAGAAATCAAGAACGCCACCATGCATGGGACCTCCTGTACCAAAGGACGATCCCGTAGCAACGTAGGGCTGACCAGGAGGCACGTCATTCGCAGTCGCGTTCGAATAGAGACTAGTTGCGGGGTTTGCAAATGTTGACTGCGTAGAGGTTGGACGCGTGGTCCGAGAAGTCCCGGAGGCAGTGGTAGTTGAGTAACCAGCGTGGGTCGTGGTTGTAGATTCAGGCGTGGCTACCACAGCCATCGCTGCTCCTGCGCCACCATTCAAGGATCCTGCCTCCATAGCTGGCCTCCAGTCTGGCAACGAGTACCGTCGATGGTTGACTCCATTCAGGTCAGGCCTCGACAGGGCCGTTGTAGTCCCCATTTGGACGAGATCAACCCCGTTCCCAGACAAGAGCCGATCATCCTGAAGCGATCGTTTCCGCGACAATGTTGGTGGAATTAGGTCCATCCCTTGCGGAGAGGAAGAAGACATGAGCGAAGTTGCCATAGGTAGCTTGGTCGAGGAAGGTGTGGGCACGAGTGATTGGGGTCGCGGAAGGGAATAAAATCCTGGGTGGACAAAGGCTTTCTTTTCGTTCGGCTTTTGGATGACCGTTGTCGCTGCTGTCGCTGCTGTCACTGGAAAAACCGTTGAGGTGTGCTGATGATGAACAGATGTAGCTAGTGGTGTTGTAACCGGACGATGTGTCATCGCTGTGGATGTCCTGCTGGAATGAGGGGCCTGAGTAGGGACGGGGCCTACGTTAGACACCAATGTCTTTGACAGGTGCTCCTTGGTCGATAAAAGATCCTGCTGGACTTGACCACTGCTGCCGATACTACCCCTAGTCTCATTCAAGGTCCATTCATGAAGACCTGAGATCTCATTGGGTTCTTGGTCAATCCCGCTCAGAAGACTGTCGTCCAGCCAGGTCATCTCTACGTCTGTCAGAAACAAGTTGGATGCCTGGGGGTCGAGCTCGCTCTCTTCTTCGGCAGAAAGGTCAAGTAGCGTTTGAAGATGCACAAATTCAAACAATGATGCCGAATCTCCACCCCCATGATCGCCATCATTATCATGGTCCTGATCCATAGTCTCGAGAAGATTACTCGTTGCTCTGGTCATCACTGTGGGAAACCTGTATTGTTCCGCTCCACCCTTGATAGTTGTGGTGGCGGTAGTATGTGAGCAGGTATTGGGTTGTATAGACTGGCTCTCTTGGTCAACAACATCATCGACAAAACTTCCTTTTGGTTCAAGCCATTGAAAACAATCGAGTCGTCGATCCTGTGTTGACTGTAGATGAGATAGTAGTAAGGATGCTGTCTGATCTTTCTCGTTCGAGTTCAGAGTCAAGGCCAGAGGCGCTATTGTTGGGTTGGTGGTTGGTTGCTGTCCTAGGTTCAGGTTCAGGGCCAGGGCCTTTTTGTCCTGTGCCTGGAGTGGGAGAGTAAGCAAAGGGGAAGGGGAAGGGATCAAGAACCCCTGTGAAGGAGATGGTAACGACAAGGACGACGTGGACGACGTGGACGATGAGGAAGGAGAGGAAGGTGTGGAAGCGGGCAAGGATGACGAAGAAGCATCAGAAGTGGTCGGCGACGACGACGAAGCCACTGATTGACAGGTCGGTGACAATGAAGTTGACTCTGATGAAGACTGTCCCAGTGCATCGTATTGCAGCGCAGACAGATACGAGATCACCTGGCACGACAGGTCCGGGTAGGATGCCGATGAGATTGCCATGCCCTTTTTTCTTTTTCTTTTTCTTTTTCGTTCGAGCCGGGAAGTTGGTGGACAAAGGAAGAAGAAGAAGAAGAAGAAGAAAGGAATGGAAAAAGAAAGAAGTAGGAGACTAAGAGAAGGGAGACAGGAGAGAACAAAGAAAGAAATAAATAAAGAGAGGTGGGTGAGGAGCAACTCACTGAAGGATAATGGCAAGTCGGAAAGGGGAAAAGAGAGACAAAGAAACGGAGCATCAGCCTCAATTGACCATTTTTGCGTCGGATAGTTGGGCGGGACCAACTTGTTGTTGTTAACGGTCTCGTTTGCTCGCTCACCCATCGTGCACAAACACACGCGCGCGCACAAACGACCAAAGGGGAGTGGACAAAAGTGGACAGTTCAAGAATTTCGAAAGCAACGCCCTCGATCTCGCCTAGCGCGGGTTGCGCTTGGGGCAAAGGCTGTGTACACTTTGGTTGTACTCCCCTTTCTCTCTTCCTCTCTCTCTCTACCTCTCTACTTCTCTCTCTCTCTCTATCCACAAGCACAGATCGGAATCCTGCCCCTTTCTCAATCCCAATCAGCTGCGGTCGTGCACGGCTTGCTCTCGTGCCCGTTGACTTTGATATGTTACAACGTTTACTGTTCCATTTTCATGGGCGAAGGGAGGGGAGGGAAAGGGCCTACATATGTCGATGGGGGACGGTGCAATGTGAATGGATGCGTTCATGTAATAGTATGAGTGTGAGTGTGTGAAAGAGTGGAGATGGTGTGAAGGAAGAAAGAGAGCAAAAGCCGAGGACTACGCTTTAGCTCAGTGTCTAGGGCATTTGACTGTAATAAAAAAAAAAAGAAAAAGAAAAAGTGTTCTAGAAAGGTAAAAGAATGCATGGAGGCGAGAAGTTGGCTTATGACTTGATGCAGGATCCGAGGACGGGGCCTGACGATGCGGGTGTGGATGCAGGGGCAGGCACTACAGCTGTGGATGTCGATGCAGGACCAGCCGTGATCATCGGGGTTGCCGCAGGCTGAGCACGGTTGTGCGCCATATGGGACTTGACCAAATGTCCGGCTATAATGGAGGAGCAAGAAAGAATCATGGGTTAGAGTCAAATGTTTAAATGAACATCGGCTTTTTTTTTTTTTTTTTTTTTTCCTATAATGGTATCGACCAAGTCTTTGGTGACAGACTTACCAGCAAGAGCAGCGCAGAGTGAAAGCTCGCCTGCCATGACACCAGCACAGATGATGCGAGCAAGTCGCTGAGCATTTGCACCAGGGGTCTCAGGGTGAGATCCACGAACTCCCAACAGATCCAACATAGAAGCCTGAGGGGGCAATGCTGTGCCACCTCCGAGCGTACCGACTTCGATCGATGGCATTGTGCAGCTAATGTACAAATCCTGGCCATTGTTCACAGCCTTCATCAACGTAATACAGTTGGACGACTCGACATTCTGAGCAGGGTCCTGTCCCGTCGCCAAGTAAACTGCCGTCAAGATGTTGGCCGCATGAGCATTGAAACCTCCCATGGCGCCAGCCATGGCCGATCCAATCAAGTTCTTGTCCAAGTTCAACTCAACCAACGCATTCACAGTCGTCTTGAGCACAGTCTCGACAATCTTGCCTGGGATGACGGCCTCGGACACAACAGACTTGCCACGACCTTCAATCCAGTTAATTGCGGCAGGCTTCTTGTCCGTGCAGTAGTTTCCAGACAAAGAGACGATCGCCATGTTGGGGAACCGCTCACCAAGGACCTCCAATGCACGCTCGCAACCCTTTGAAATCATGTTCATACCCATTGCATCTCCAGTCGTGGTCGAGAATCGGATATACACCAAGCGACCTGCAACAGCGACCTTGAGCTTGCGAAGACGTCCGAATCGAGTCGTCGAGTTGAAGGCCTCCTGCATCACCACAAGACCATCACCCTCCAACCAATGCTTGCACTGTCCAGCCTCAACCACATTCGGGAACTCGACACAAGGTCCACGGGTCATACCATCGGCCAAAAGCACGGTCGTAGCTCCACCTCCAGCGTTGATCGCCTTGCATCCACGAGAAGTCGAGGCCACCAAGCAACCCTCGGTCGTAGCCATGGGCAGGTAAAGGACTTGACCATCAACGTTGAAAGGTCCAGCAACACCGACAGGAAGAGGCATGTATCCGATCACATTCTCACAGCACTGACCCATCACTTTGGAGTAGTCATAGTAATGCATAGGCAACAACGAGGATTCGAGGGTCTTGGTATGGCTCGCACGTGAGATCAGAGCACGACGAATCTTGACAGCACGCGTCAAATCACCCAATGACTTTTCGAGAGCATACGATGGAAGTTTGTTGCTTCCAACCAACATCAACAATTCCTCATCTGTCACAGAGACCGAATCACCCGACTTGACCATGGCCAAACATTCTTCAGCAGGACGAACAACAGACCATTCACCCTCAGCAAGGATCTTCTTGGACTCGACAGCCTTGGGCTCAGGAAGAGCCTGAATCTTGGGCAATTGTGTAGGCTGGACCTTGGCAGGAGCCACTGTCGAAACAGTCGAAGTCTGAGTCTGAGAAGCAGCAATCTTGGTCGTCGTCGCAACAACGGTCGTGACAGTCGTGGTCGAGGGAGCAGGGACCGGAGCAGGTGCAAAAGTCGAGGGAGCGGCAGTCATGCTTGGCTCCTGACGCGATTCCTTGGCGACATTAAGCAAAAAGATGTTGAGCAAGAGCGAGGCAGTCAAGGCCAAAGAGATGTACTTGGACAAGACTGGATCCTGAATCAGATACGACCAAGCATCGACCAACTTCTCCAATGGACGCTCCGTCCAATGGGCCACAGTGCTCTCAACAGGCGACTGGAACTGGAAGGTGAGCGTGGGTGCGACCTCGACAATCAAGGGCTGATCCTTCAAGTTGGAAGCACGGTGGATGGCAAGCAACTTTTGCAGAACTGGTGCAATGGGAGAGGTGGTCACGTCTACGGTCGAGCTCGTGGGTGCATCCACAACAGACGAGGTGGTCAGGGTTGTGCAGACATTGAAGAGATGCATGGCCACAATGCCAACAATCAGTGCCAACTTGATTCTGGCCACGAGTCGTGTCTCAGTCTTGGAGGGCGTGTGAGAGATCGTGGCGGGGTCTTGCTTCGTGGGGGTGGTTGTGTTGCCATTGCTGTTGCTGGCAGTGTTATCGTTGGTGCTGCTGCTGCCATGGCTGCCGAGGAACGCCTTCAGGGTCAACTCTCTGAAGTGCATTGGAGACTTGCTGCTCTCACGAATGCGACGCAACTCGAGCTTCAGGGTCAAGACAGAAGTGTAAAAGGTAAAGAGAAGGCCGAGATCGTAAAAGAGCATGAATGCAGCCAAGAGACAGAACTCCTTAAGGCCGGGAATACCAGACAAGAAACCGCAGAGAAGTACAGCAATCTCGATAGCACAATTACGGATCAAGATGGGTCCAACGGATTCGATGGCAGAGACGACATGTTGCTGGATAGACTCTGGAACATGCTCGGTAGTAAGCGTGGGGCGGAGAACGGCCTTGGACAAAGTATAGGCACGCTCATAACCGACAGTAATGATGAAGAAAGGGATCGCCTCAGAGAGCTGGATTGGGTTGACATAGACGCCGAGCTGGTGAACGGTAATGACCGCGCCCATGAATGCAAAGCCGCCGCCAGCGAGTACAGAGACACCGAGAGTGAACTGAGAACCAAGCTTGCGCATGTTGACAAACAAGAGACCGAAAGAGCAGAACATGATAAAGTAAGCGGTCAAGATAACGACGACATCGATTGTGCTTGCTTTCTGTTGAGAGATGGAAAAGAGAGGAATGTTAGACAACAGATCCAATATCAGGTCATGATCATGATGTGTGATTGAGATAGAGAGAGAAACATCCAGGAAAGAAAGAAAGAGAAAAAAAAAAAAAAAAAAAAAGACTTGCCTCGACAAGCTCCTGGACTTTGTGGGCAACATCCAACAGAGCAGCAGCGGTCCAAGCTGGGGCCGACTTTTCATCCTCAAGAACGCGTGACTGGGACTTGAGCGTCGGGGTCTGGAGATGAGCTACCTTGGAGGTCCAGCCATGGCCAAGACGGGCCTGGAAAGGACCATTGGCGTCAAAGGCGTATGAGAGTACGACTGCAGGCGAGTCCAAGACGAGGGACGAGTTCGAGTCCTTGCGCACAACGGTGGAACGAAGGTCCTTGAAGAGATAATCGTTCGTGTCAACATTCTCTGTGATTGTGTCAACAACGTGGCCGTCCTGGATCAGGGCATGCATGTCCTTGTTCCACAGACTGAAGGGTGCGGCCAGGACCTGGTCCTCGATCAATGTCTGGAGCTGGAGAACCGAGGTCAGGATTGACTTTTTCACACCCACATCCGCGTCAGTGGCGCTCAGGCCGCCATTATCTGCAGAGACGAGAACCTGCTTGAGCTGCAGCTGCTGAGCATTCCTGGGGATCTTGGACGATTGGCGGTCAAAGGGCTGGAAGTGGTCAAAGCCAGGGCGGGCAATGACGGTTGTAGGCTCGTAGATGACCACGTTGTTGATATCAAAGAAGGTTGAGTGACGGATGACATTGAAGAGTGTAAAGTATGAGAACGAGGCGAGGATCAGGCAAAAGGTGATGGACTCGATCGGGTGCAAGGTTGATGCCGAGGCAAGTGCATGGAGGAAGCGACGCAGGAGCGAGTTTTGGTAGCGAGCATCGAGAGCAACGCCAAGCTCATCGATGGAGGAGGAGCTGTCGGTGCGACGGGGAGCACTGCGCTTGTGCGCGGTCTGGTCGGGTGTGTGGGTCTTGCCAGTCATGGTGGAGATCTGATGCTACGGAATGCGGAGCAGACAGAAAGCAGCAGCGAGGCAATGGGTTAATGACGTTGCAGTCGAGAAAGGAGGTAGGAATGGCGATCGCAGTCGCGCTCGGCCCGATCCCCGATCAGCAAAAGGTCCGGGAATGATGACGGGAAGCGGAGGGGGGAGGAGGAGAGAAAGGAGGTAGGGGGTGGGAGAGGAGGAGGAGGAGGAGGAGGAGGAAGAAAAGAAAAGAGGAGGAGATGGAAGAAAATATGAAAAGTGAAACGAAAAAAAAAAAAAAAAAGAGAGAGAGAGAGAGAGAGAGAGAGAGAGAGATAGAGAGAGAGAGAGAGAGAGAGAGAGAGAGAGAGAGAGAGAGAGAGAGAGAGAGAGAGAGAGAGAGAGAAACGAGGGCTGAAGAAGAGAGAGAAAAAGAGAGAGAAAGAGAGAGAGAGAGTGTGTGTGTGTGTGTGAAAGAGAGATAGGACGATATAGTGCGGTCCGACGGAGACGGAAGAGCAACTCAGAGCCGATGTCTGTGTTTGAAAACAACCGCTGGGCAGACCGCGGGAGAAGTGGCCCAACAGTTGGTGCACCGGATTTGTACCGGACTGGGCCTCTTCTTCTTTTTCTTCTTCTCCTTCTTCTCCCACTTGTCTCTTCTCTATCGAGCTACCTGTTGAACCAGCGCTTAGTGGAACTAGAGTGGGGAAGAAAGAGAAAGAGAGAGTACGGGAGAGGAGACAAGCTCTCAGGGCATGGTGGTGGGTAGAAGGGTGCGCGTGCACAACAGGGACACACGTCTCTCTCTCTCTCTCTCTATCGAACTCGAAACATCAGGCCACTTGCAACCAGCGAGACGGACAACGCCTGTGCGGGCCGCTGCCTGGTGAAATTTGAGCCAGAGATAAGCGCACGCCATGGACACACTCACAAACAGGACCAGCCAAATCATATCCCAAAATGAACACACCCGAAAAGGAGAAGTAGTGGCTCAGTAGCAGGGCGCAGGTCGATGATCCACGCCAAATCTGCATCATGGATGGTGAGAGAGAAAGGTAGAGAAAGAAAGGAAGAGAGAAAAAAAGAAAGGGAGAAAGGAAAAGAAGAGAGAGAGAAGAGAAGAAGAAAAAAAAGAGGGAGAGACTATGAAAGGTCCTGGGAAAGGCAACTTACCTTGTCGTTGTACTTCTTCTCTCTGAGAGAGAGACAGTGGAGACAGACACGATATTGCAGCCGAGCACGGAAGGCAAAGAGAGAACAGGAGCGAAAGTAAGTACTGGAGGGGGGGAGAAGAGGTTCTTAAGAGTGGCTGAGAAGGACCGGTGCAGAAGGCTGAATCGGTTCAATGCTAAAAAAAAAAAAAGGGCAATGGAAATGTAAAAAGTGAGGAAGAGAGATGCACAATCATGAGAAAGAGCGAGAGTGAAAGAGAGAGAGAGAGAGAGAGATAATAAAGGAGGTGATAGAGGTAACCTGCTCCTTTGTAGCGCGCGCGCGGGTACGGCTGCCGAAAGCGAACGTGCAAAAAAAAAAAGAACAATGCACCCCTGTTGTGGTCGGACCAGCCGGCATTCTGGACCTACACATCATTCCGCCAAGTCCCACAGGTAATGGACTGTCGTGTGAAAAGCCTGACAGCCTACAGCCTCCCTGCTCTTTCTCTCTCAATCTCACTTTCTCACTTTCTCTCTCTCTCTCTCTCTCTCTCCGCATAGCCTTAATCATTGCTCCTCTTGCTTGCGAGCAACACTTCCTCCGACAATATAAAAGAAACGCGGAACACCCAGGCCCAACGTTCTCCGTTCAGATGCACTGCACACTCCTTGACAACAAAGAGCGATCTGTCGTCGGGGACCATTATTGCAGATGATCCAAAACAGCCACCCCGAATCTTGTACTTCCGGACTTTTTCAGAACCATTGTCCAGCATGGCACAAAGGAAGACGCAGGGATCTGGGTTTTTTTTTCTCTCCGCCTTGTTGCCTGTACACCTCCTCCATCTTCTTTGTGTGGGAGTCTCGCTAGCCTTGGGCTTTTTTTTTTTTTTTTTCCTCCCTCCACTTTTCGAGATTGTAGAGTGCCACACTGCAAAACAAACACATGCAACGTCAAGTCCCTCTCAGACCCAATTCCGCAACTTGTGAGAGTTGTTGCAACATGTTGACTAAAGGGACCACCGCTGTCTATACTTAATCTCACTTCTTCTTCATCGTTACAACATTATCTAATTTGGTTGACCAATATTCACATTAATATTCTGAACTACAACCACTATAGACACCCCACTATCGCTAGCAACAATACCTAGGTGGATGCATAGACAAGAAGACATGCGAGGTCCAGGCAAGATGGAGTAAGAGAAGAGAAAAAGTCGTACGATCCCCCCCGCAGTGGTAGGAGTGCAGCCATTCTGTCCCTGAAATTCCCTGTGGGTCGGTGCAATCCTATTGGCCCGATCTGCAACGGGCCACTTTTTTTCCTCTCTTTCTCTTTCTCCGTCTCTCTCTCCCTCTCTCTCTTAAAGGAGAAGAAGTCCTCCTCCTGTAGTCCCACTGATGCCCCGGTTGGACTAAAGTCTATGTTTAACAAGGTTGTGCAGTCTGCGGGGGAGGGAGTCCAGCGAGTGAAAGGACTGCAGCCCTGAGTCGTTCGTAAGATCTCTTAGGACTCCCTTGTCATGACGCTCTATTGGATTGTCCTCTCCAAGCCCCCTTCATCATTAGGTCACTCCACGTACAAACTACAGTGCTCTGTCCTAGGAAGGAATTCAGCATTACTCAAAGAGGAGGAACTTTGACTCTAGGACGCTCACTGATTCTCTCCCTTTATTTGCTACTACTGTCCTTTCTTGACCTCTCTGTCTGCTACGGTAACCGAGGCAGAGTCCTCAAGATCCGATTCCACTGGCCTCCCTTTCTCAAGATCAAGATCAGTACTGCTATTCTCCTTCCGGAACCAACCCTGCTTGCTTGAACGTCGTTGCGGGCGAGTACTCTCTGTCAGTAATTTCGATCGCTTAGTAATGGACTCAACTCCACCCGATGGATCAACTTGAGGCATCCCGGACGACTGTTTCTTCTGCTGCCTCTGTTGTGGCAGTTTGTTAAAGTAGACAAAAAACGCGACCACGATCAAATCGCAGACCAAGACGACGATATAATTCATAAACGCCAAGATATCCAGACCTGATTCCCGAAGTGCCAAACTGACAAGTGAAAACACGGAGCCTGCAGCATCAGCTGCAATAAAGGGCATACTGACTTGAACAATCCTGTCACGGAGTATCTCTCGATACTGAGGCACAAATCCGAGACCAAGCAAAACGATAGGCAAAATCCCGGCAGCCTCTACTGTGCCCTTGACTTGATGATCTACTCCTGCCTATTGGAGAGAGAGAGAGAGAGGAGGAAGGGCGCCAGGAAGCACTTGCATTTTGTCAGCTTGTGTGTGACGATGATCATTTCACGTGCCTAATCCTTTCCTCTCGCTCACTTCTCTCTGTCATTGATGCAACAACTGCATCAAGCATCCCATTGGTTTCCCATGGACAATGTGCTCACTACACATACCTTGGTTGCAAAGACTGCTCCCGCTTCAATGACTGCCATGCACAAGTAAAGCAATCCTGCTACAATGACCATCGCCTTGAATGACAAGCCTTTTCGAATCGTGATTCTTTTCTTTTGGGTCACAGCTCCCTCTGTCCTGCTCGCCTCGGCATAGTCTCCTTGAGTGGTGTTTTTGACTAGGTGTTGCACGACTTGCCCCTTTTCATCATTCCCACCAATAGCACTTGTGCTATGACTACTACCATGGTGATTTAAACCCAAAGTAGGATCCAGATTTTCTTCCATCTCTCGATCTTGCACCTGTTGTTGCCGTTGTAGAGGAGAAGGACCAACCACACCTACGACTCCTTCCTCCTCTTTTCCATCCTCTACAGCGTTTAAGTCCACCTCCACTTCTTCCCATTCTCCATAGTAGAGACACTGCAACCAGCAAAATGCCGATAGGACGCCAAAGATATGAGGCTGCAAAATGATTGGAATCGATAACTCTTCCACAATTCCGTACGAGCCAAACCCAAGAGAGGCTAATGTCCAGATCAGAAACATGGGCCTAGACAGACCTAGCGTGTTCTTGGAACGATAGCAATCATAGACTTGAGGTAGGAGTTGCAAGGACCAAAAAATAATGCCTAGCATACCAAAGACAGTCTCGAGGATTGCCCTTGTAGAAGCCATGATGTTCCTTGTGTTGTGTTGTGTTGTGTTGTGTTGTGTTGTGTTGTGTTGTGTTGTGTTGTGTTTTTTTTTTTTTTAGATCCCCTTGTCTTGGTAGAATGTGTCGCGTAAAATAGAAAAGGCCGGTGTCTACTTCGGCACAGAAAAACAAATTGTCGATAGGGGAGAGAGAGAGAGAGAGATAGAGGGAAGGAGAGCTCTATCGCCTTGCCTTAAAGCGAATGCAAGATGCCGAACAAGATAGGATACCAAGGCACTCAAGATGATGCCCAAATATCCAATAGAAATGAATAATCCGCTGCTTTCTCCAAGATAAGTAAAAGGAATAGTTGTCGAGTGGAGAGGAGGAGGAGGAGAGAGAGAGAGAGAGAGAGAGAGCCCGTAGACAAGAGTCAGTGTATTAATGATATGTGCGAAGGTGTGTATATGTGTATAAGTGTTCTTTCTTCTTTGTCTTTGATGTTGATGACCGATCACGGTGGAGTGGAGTGGAAGGAAGCAATGCGGAAAAAGGGAAAAGTTGTCCTTCTGGGCGGGTAATTCTGGAGTCTGAAAAAAAAAAAAAAAAAAAAAAATAAAAAATAATCAAGGGCCCGCCCTTTATAAAAGTTTTCCAGTCCCTGCGTATCCCGTCCCTTTCCGTATTGGCTCTCTGGACAAGGGACAGTAACTACGACCGGAGTTGTATACACCCTCTCTCTCTCTCTCTCTCTTGCTCTCTCTTCCCTCCATTACCTTAAGTTAACCTCGATATGCAAGAGAAGATGCGAAAAAAAAAAAAAAAAAAAAAACTGGGTGGTTGCCGTGCTCTGTCATCATTTTTGCGAACATCTCTTGCAACCAGTTTGATAGAATCCGAGTAACGGAGGCGAGAGCCATAGGGTGCGGTGTCTGAAGTAACACGGTAGTAATCACCAGAAACAGAAGAAAGAACCCCTCAAGGAATGGACACCGATTGAGCAGACAAAAAAAAAAAAAAAAAAAAAACATCCAGCGGGGAAATATTCGCCCATTGTTTAATAAGAAAAAAAGATGCGCGCGCAACGCGTATAGCTTTATCATTATTTATCCATGCTTTCATTTCCTCCATAATTCTAGTCAAACCAACTCGGGGCCGGCCCGTGGTAGTGGTGCCAAGTTAGGCGGGTTCGCTCATCTCGGAGCAACCTTGTGAAAGCAAGACGTCCTCCTTCAGCTTCTTCCCTCTTCTAACAAGCCCGCACATTCCTCTCGTTCGGATGCCGCGCAGACGCCGACCAGGAAGTCAGGACACGAGGTGACTCTACATCGCTCGGATTCGGAATCTAGTAAAAAAAAGACTTAAGACACTTAGTAACCATATCCATCTTTTTTTTTTTTTTTCCCCTTACTGACGGACTATGCATCAAAAGCAGTAAACTGCAAGTATCCATTCATCCATCCATCTAGCGTCCTCTCCAGTCCTTGGGAAATTTTCGGCCTGGCAATCGGCATTTGGTTTCCTCAGGTTCTTGAGAGTGCCTCTACTTGTCTGGAATGTCTTGGGGCTAAGGCTGCTCGACCGTCGTTTCGTTAATCGGGTAAAACTCGAGTTGAAGGGGGGGGGGTGAGGGAGGAAGCTTGGGTTCTGCTGTTACATTTTTGCCATTATCGGAAATTCCATGTTGGATTTGAAAAAAAATGAAAGATGGTGTCTTCAGCGCACGTTGACGTAGGGTGTAGAAATAAAAGGCGATATGTAAAATGGGGATGAGAAGGAAGGGGGAGGGGGGAAGGAATGATATTCAGTTGCCCTGTGGATAATGTTGTTGCTCAGCCCAATTGGGCCTACCTCAGCCCGGCGGGCTGTACTGCCTGTGTTCTTCTCCTTGGTTTGAAATAGTAGTGCCGGACACTCGTGTTGTAACGGTGAGGGGGAGGGGGAGAGAGGGACGGAAGGGGGGGAGGGGAGCGGAGTGCTGAGTAGAGCGTCGTTGCTGCTGTCCTACAAACTATATCTCCTCCAACCATAGTCTTGACTGATCGCATTACAACCTGCCATTGGCCTCTAACTGTCTAGTCTTTATCGTTCATGTGTAAATGCCTGATACCCGCTCTCACTCTTGATTGCCCGACTGGCTGAGCCCATGTTCTCATGAAGATTGCCGCCGGGATGGTGATGAATGCACTCGTGGAAATACTCGTGGAAATGTACAAGTTTAGGAATATCGGGCCATGAAATGATCTCAAGTGTTGAACGCGACCTTGCTATCTCTCGAATAAGGTAACCTCTCTTGACGGATTGTAAACCCCGTTGGAGAACCCCGTTGGAGAACCATGGACCCTTAGGAGAACTGTGAACCCTCTGGTGGTGAAGATACGCCTACAAAACCGTATGAATATTTCCCCCCAAAGACCTTTCCCTTGAACTGTGCCCAGATACTGTCGATAATCAAACACTGTAGGAGCTCTCGCTGTTACCCAAAGTCTTGGCTCGACAACTGACGTCTTGTAAGGAGGAGAGGTGGAAAGGGGAGAGTGTGTGTATGTGGAAGGCACCGGTTCAGTCAAAATGCGAAAGAGTCGAGTGGGAAAAGGGCACAAGGTCAGCCAGACAAGGTGACATGGGAGTCATATTTATGAACCTCTCTCACCCCCATCCTTCCCTACTCCCAGTTGACTCTCACGCTACTATGTCGCATTGCTGTTGGGTAGTGGACATGAGACAGATCCCATGAAGTGCCGTTATCCAATCCAATACTGATCAGAGGCGTCATCAGACCAGGCTTAGAGAACCTCATTGGAGCACGTGAGCTGCACCCTACAGCATAAGGAGGCTTTGTTCTCTAACATTGGAACAACACCAATATGATCGACTTGTCCGTTGAGGTCAGCAGGGAGAGGGGAAGGATGCTTCCTCTTCGATGGTCATGTTCAGTCCATCTATTTTCATGATTGCTTTCCGAGACTTACCACTAATAAGTCTTGAGGCTTTTCTTTTGACCAAGCCAGTCTGCTTCTCGACGGGTCTTGGCCAGGCCTAGAGTGGAAATAGGCGAGCAGGAAGGAGCCGATCGTAGACTAAAAACGGGTATACTCCCCCCTTCCCCAATGACGGCCTAAATGGCTGTTCAATGAGAGTATGGAGGATTGAGTCCTGACAATCAAACTACGTACAGAACCGTTGGATTGCCTACCACGTTAGTGCTGAAAAGCACATATGCACCATGCTCTATTTGTGTATGGTTTTTAGGGTCATCGAGTTCTTAATGGAAAGTTGAGTAGTTTTGTGAAAACTAGAGGTGTGGATCGACATGGGGCGCTCCATCCTGATCTCTAGTAATTACTGGGCGCACCGTGTCTGGCAACGATCCGCACCGTGCGCCGTGGCATTCCTTCGTAAAGATGATGAACAATTTCGACCGGAAGCGACTTCCAAATCTCTTGTACACTCGCCCACAATGCACCCTTCGAATTCATCAGAAAAACAATCCATGCGATTCTTTGAGGATCCCCATAAATTTACAATGGAGTTGATGACAGCAGACTTCGCTGGCTAGTCCATCACCTCTATGTTGGTATTATGGAGAAAATCCTGTACAATCCTTGCTGTGTGGACTTTGGTTTGCTCTGCTGAAAGATGGATTTTCCTTTCTGGATCTCTGAGTGATTCACTGACACCCCCAGTTCACAGTTCTTTCTTCTTCATACTGCTCTGTTGGTTTTGAATGATGAGGTCGAAATGTTGTTTTCCTGCGGGCCTAACCATGCCAATCACGATCTCGCCCAACCACTCTACATTCTCCCATTGCTCAACACTTCAATCCAAGTGCTGTCGCGCAAAATTGAGGCGAGCTTTCCTTTAGGTGCTTGTGGTCCTAGGAACCTTCTTCTTGGTGTATCTTTTGGGCCCTTTCTCTTGGAGGTAGCGCTGGACCGTATTGACATGTACGCGCGTCTGTGTTGTAGCCACGATGTATTCTTGGCCCTAAACTGCGAGACCTTTGGTCGTCCGCTGACGACGGGGTAGAGACATTCTCTATATCTACAGTTCGTATCTTGGAGACACTTCCTTTGGAGATCCCATGCGAGCTAGCGACTTTGCGGGTACTTCTTCCTCGTCCGGGCTGAACCTTCGCATCGTTGGCGGTTGAAGCGGGCAGAGATCGCATTGTTGCCTGTGATATGGTATGGCTGATCAATCCTCAGCGTCGTGATAAGATAAATAATATAGTCGAGAGGGTGATGGTGAGCTTGAGAAAAGAGGACCAGCCTAAAAATGGCTCAGTCGAACAGAGCATTTGGACAGTCACGGGAGTGGTGTTCATTGTGAGAAGGTTGGGAACGCTTCAGTGGATACTGGAGACGACGGTAGTTATGCCCATGACCGAAAAGAAGAAAAAAAGCATCTGGACAACAGTATTCTCTCTATGCCAGTTATAAGAGGTGGTCTGAGCGTTTGGACGTTCTATCGCAGTAATTGCTGTGTCAACCTCTTAGACGACTCTCTCTCTCTCTTCAAACCTTCAACGAACAAAGCGAACAAAGTGTAAAAGGAAATCCCAGGGCACTGGTGACACCCGCAGTGTTTGCATCTATTAGGATAAAAGTCTGCTCACTCTAGTCTGATCAAAGTAGATGTGGTTTGGTATTGGGATTACCTATCATTCATATCACTAGATTGATGTTCCATACTTGGTCATACTCCCAATTCAGCTTGGCTGAACATTGGAGGCTTTCTAACAATCCAATTGAGATCTCAATATTGCTCTTTGCACTAGCAAAATGGTCCATTCTCAGGCACTTGGAGCGGAATTTGCAGGCTACTCGGGAAAAAGGTGTTGAAGGGTATAATAGACAGGGACCCAGCATGTTCCATTGGATTGGACCTGAGATGTCAAATGGTCATGCATGTGTGCATTGCTAGCAGGAGTCGATGAAGAATGTTCATTTCTGTTAAGCTCTTTTTTTTTTTTTTTTTTCCGACGCCCATCCTGGATTGACGAATGATCAGGCTCTTGTGATGCATTTTTTGCATCAGACTTTTCGCCCTCTGCAGCATCTCATCCATCGTCGACTCTTTTTAGGCCAGAAATAGCATCCCCCCCCCTCTTTCTACCCCCTCCCCCTTCCCCATGCCCTTTTGCAAAACCCAGTTCTTTTTCCTCTCCTCCCTCCTCTTTGCTTTGCCACTCTACCGTCTGCCCATTACCCACGGTCTGTGGGCGGGTAAACATTGGCGGATCAAATTCTAGTGCAACAAAAGACTGGAAAAAAAAACGATGTCTACCAGATTGCTGGGACACATCCCTCTTTCCATACCCTCTCCACGCGGTTTGTGCCTGGAAAAAAAGAAAAAAAAAAAAAAATGGAATCAGGAACGATCAGCTCTAAAAATACAAACCCGACCTTTTGTGTTGATCTCTCTCTCTCTCTCTCTCTCTCTCTCTCTCTCATCCTCTCTGGCTCATTTCCCTTCATTCTCTCCGCCTCTCTGCCTCTCTGCCCCTTTCTGTCCTCTCCTTTCTCTCTCCCAACAGATTTAGTTGTTTGAGGCCTTTGGAGCAAATACTCTGACTCCACCAAGAGCTTTCGCCTTTTTTTTTTTTTTTGTAATCTCGGGGTTTCTGCAAAATGACACACTACATGGAGACACACGCCCACACCCACACTACATATATTTATTCACACATACAGGGAAGAAAAAAAAAATCGAGTGCCCCACGTCCTGTGTTCAATTCATATCAAGTCTCACTCTGCCCCCATCAATAGCAGAGCCTCATTTTTTTTTCCGGGCCTGGGGGAGAAGGGGGAGAAGGGAGGAAAGCAAAAGAGAAGTAAAGAGAAGAGACGAGAAGGAAGGAAGGAAGAAGTAAAGGCTGGAACCCTACTGCCAATTCACACACACATACACACCATGTCTCTTTTTCTTCTTCTGCGCCTCTTCTTGTACACCATGGATGATGACGATGACTCAAACAATCTGTGGTCAGACATCATCCCTCCTCTCTTCCCCAAAGGCCTCGGAGTTTTCTTTTGGGTGGAGAGGGCAAGAGGAAAAAAAATGCCTCCTTTGGAGTCTCTGTCCCATGTTCAATGCCATCAGCGATCCTCCACCCTCCCCCGCCTTCGCTCTGTCCTTCGCTCTCTCGCACTCCCACACACACACACACGCAAGCGCAGTTGTTCCTAAATGAAGAGTATGTACGAGATGATATATGGCTCAATACCTGAAGGGTTCCGTACACGTGGGTTCAACACAGGAAGAGAAAGAGAAAGAGCAGGACTACCGACTACCGGGGGGAGAGGAGAGAGAGAGGATACATCGGGTTTGCTTAGCCAAGCGTTCATTTCCGGCTTGGACTTTTAAAAAAAAAAAAAAAAAAAAATCGAAATGAGAAAGAGCGACCGAGGATGCACTGCCTTTCCTCCCCGCAGTTCAAGCTCTGCGCCCCTCCCACGGAATGTTGAACAATGATGACGACCTTAAAATAAAAAAGAAAAGAAAAGAAAGAGAAGAGGTATTTTTCTACTTTCTCATATATCCCTGGGAAAGGAGGGCATCCCATCGTGTATGGATTTTGGTTTAAACAGTTTTCTTTACTTTACTCTTTTTTGTTTGTCTGTTCTTTAAAAAAAAAAGAGAGAGAGAAATTCTATGGTATAATGACATGGCAAGGCTATGATCAAAGTAGGTTAAGAAAGAATGGAAACAAAGAAAGAAAAAAAAATGAGGGAGAGAGAGAGAGAACAAAGAAAAGGTCCCCCGAGGAAAGGACCAAAAAATAAGAAAGAAAAACGATAAAAGTACATGGAATCCTAAAAAAGAAAAAGGAATGGTGACAAACGGAGAGACAATGGAAACAAGGCATAGAGATACACTAAGAGAGCTAAAGGAAGAGGGAAAAAAAAAAAGAAAGAAAGAAAGAAAGAAAGCAAGATGAAAAGTACTAATGAACATGAGTTAAATAAAAAAGAGAGATGGTGCCCGGGCACAACAACGAGATGGTAGTCGCGGTAGTTTCGGATACAGTACGGAACTACTCGTTCCTAAGAGAAGCTTGACCGAGTCCTGTAAATGCTTGTTTTTTTTTTTTTTTTTTTGTCTTCATTTTTCTAGGCAGCTGGTGCGCAGTGACCAATGGCTCCCATGTAGAGTCCGTTATAGCTGCCCTCAAGGCCGCTTTCGAGACAAGTACGGGCGAGCAAACGCTGCAGCCGTTCATGCGATGTCCTGCATCCGTTTCCTGCAGCACGTTCAAACCACTGGCAAGCCTCTTCCAGACTCACTTCACAACCGATACCCTTTTCCTGTTGGAAAGAAAAAAAAAAATAGAAAAGAAAGGTCGAAGAATATGATTCGTCAGAAGGATGTATATTGGACAGAGAGTGAAAGGGAAAAAAGGTTTCGGTTTGTCGGATGACAATAAAAAAGACGACCAATCCCAAAAGAATTGGGAAACAGAACAGAAAAAAAAAAAAAAAAAAGTAAACTTACAAGTGCATTGGCGAGATGATATTGTCCTGCAAGATGGCCTTGTTTGGCTGCAAGCCGGAAATGATGAACAGCCAACGTCAGGTCCTGGGCAATACCCTGGCCAAGCTGGAGACACACTCCAAGTTTGTCCTGAGCACGAGCATGGTTCTGAGCAGCGGCAAGCGAGTAGTACTTGACGGCCATTTCATAGTTCTGGGGAACTCCAATTTCGTTGGCATAGCAGAAACCGAGGTTGCACTGAGCCCATGGGTTGTTCTGCGCGGCGGACTTTTCGTACCAAAAGACGGCCTTTTCTCTATTCTTCTCGACACCGAGGCCTTCTTCGTAACAAAAACCAAGAGAGTTTTGGGCAAGTGCGTTGCCCTGGATAGCAGACCGATAGAACCACTTGACGGCTTCCTTGGGCTCCTTGGGGACTCCGACACCGTTGCGGAAACAGTAACCGAGCGAGAGCTGAGCAGGTGCATGGTTTTCTTCAGCAGAGAGGTAATACCAGTACACAGCCTCATCCAGGTTCTGTTCAACACCGATACCGTTTTGGTAGCAATATCCGAGAGAGTGGAAGGCAAAGATGTTGCCACGTTCAGCCGACTTCATATACCACTTGACAGCCTCCACGGGATCCTTGGGAACACCAATGCCGTTCTGGTAGCAAAAACCGAGGTTGTGTTGAGCACGGGCATGACCCTGGAGAGCGGCCTTGCGATACCAGTAGGCACCCTTGACGTCGTCCTTGGGGACACCGATACCGTTCTGGTTGCAGTAACCCAAGTTGCATTCAGCCCAAGGGTAACCCTGCTCGGCCGACTTTGTGTACCACATGGCAGCGAGTTCGAGATTCTGCTCGACACCAACTCCATCTTCGTAGCAGTATCCGAGCGAGTTTTGAGCAAAGGCGTTACCGAGTTCGGCAGAGAGTCGGTACCACTTGACGGCCTCGAATGGATTGCGCTCCACTCCGAGGCCATCTTCATAACAGTACCCGATGTTGTAGAGAGCGACGGACTCGCCCTGTTCGGCAGCGATGCGATACCAGTACATGGCCTTTTGACGGTCGCGGTCGACACCAAAGCCCTCGCCGTAACAGTAACCGAGGATGCCCTGACCACGGGCATTGCCCTGTTCAGCAGACTTGCGGTACCAGAAAAAGGCCTCAGCAGCGTTCTTATCGACGCCAATGCCATCGTGGTAGCAGACGCCGAGCGCATACTGGCAGCAGTCATGGCCGTCGTCGGAGGCGGCCTCGATGAGCCAGGTCAGGGCAGAAGAACCCTGCTGATTGATCTTTTGCTGCCAGTACTCGGATTCGATGCGGTCGATCTTGACAGAAGGACGACCGTACTTGCGGAGGAAGGCGAGGCGGGAGAGTGCGAGGCCATTGCCCTTTTCGGCAGCGAGGATGTAGATGCGTTCGGCCTCGACAAAGTTGGCAGCGGCGCCGAGTCCAAACTCGTAACAAAAGGCGAGAGCGCCCTGGGCATCGAGGTGACCGAGCTGGGCAGCGATGCGGTAGTGTTCAACAGCAGCGGATTCATCTTTGGGACGGTTGTTGCGGCCAAAGAGGAGCTGCTGGGCCTGGTCAAAGTGCAATTGAGCGGTGGCAGTGTCGTGGTGGCCTTCGAGGGGGGTGGCGGCGGGAGTCCCGCAGACAGGGCGGGCGTCGGAGGCGGTGCTGTGGAGGGTGGCGGTGGCGGTGGAGTCGTGCGAGCTGCGGGCACCGGGGTCAAAGGCTGAGGCAAGGGCAGGGACTGCGGCAGCGTCGGAAAAGTCGACCGACGATGCGGATGAGGTAGGGACCTTGTACTTTTTGTTGATGTTGAGCTTGGAAAGGACACTACGTCCACGGTGGAGGATGTGCGATGCAGACATTGTGATGGGGCCAACCATTATCCTGTCGGCAGGGGATGCACTCTCTATGGGGCGAGGAGAGGAGGGAAAAGAGGAGGAAGAGGAGGAAAGGGACGGCAGAGAGGATGAAGATGAGAGCAAGAGAGAGAGAGGGAGAGAGAGAGAGAGAGAGAGAGAGAAAGATGAGGAGGAAGAAAGAGTAGAGTGGAGATAAGATAGAGGGGAAGAGTGGGGTGAGGGCGGAGATGAGAGGAGAGGAGAGAGAGAGGGGAGAAGGGGAGAAAGAGAGGAGAGAGTAAAAGATGAAAGTTGGAAGGAAGGAAGGAAAGAAGGAAGGAGAATGAGATGAAGAGCGTCTAAAGAGAGAGAGAGAGAGGGTGAGAGGAGGGGGGGGGGAAGAGAGAGAGAGAGGGTGGCAGCGACTGAAGCAATGATGAGAGGATGGGAAGAGAAGAGAAAGAAAAAAGAGAAAAGAGAAAAGAAAGAAGAAAGAAAAGAAAGAAGAAAAAAAAAAAAAAAAAGAGTGGTCGCGGGAAGGAAGGAGAGGGGCGAGGCCACGCAGCTGTGGGTTATATACTCTTTCTTCTTCCTCGCCTTCTTCTTGCTGCTCCTTTCCCTTTCCTTTCCTTCGTTCAACCCAGAACAGGGCCATTGGGTACTAGTCTTCGGTCACGCTTATAAATAGCCACTCAGGCTACCTACCGCTGTCTCTTTCACTCACTCACTCACTCACTCACTTTACTTACTCTCTTTTTTTTTCTCACTACAAACAGTACACTCATCTTTTTTCTCTCTCTCTGATGCAGCAGTAGACACTTTGTCTGCTCCTGTGCACCTGTGAGATGTGAGTGAGTGTGAGTGTTGTCTGTCTGTCTGTCTGTCTGTCCGTCTGTCCGTCTGTCCGTCTGTCCGTCTGTCCGTCTGTGTGTGTGCGTGTGTCTGTTGTCTGTTGTCTGTGTGCCTGCCTGCGCTGCGGCTGCTTGTTTGCTCTCTGCTCTTTGCTTCTCCCTCCCTCCCTCTCGTTTGTTCACCCGCCCAGTCATCTGCCGTTCCCGCTTCTCTGTCTCTCTCTCACAGACACACATACACCCGAACACACGCACACCCCTTTTGTACTTTTTTTTTTTTTTTTTTTTTTTTTTCCTCAACACAATGCTCTGTTCAAAAGACCATAACATGGCTAAGCATGGTCCAGGGGTGCCCGCCATTTTTTTTTCTCTTTTCTTTGCTCTTCTTCTTTTCTTCTGGTTAACCCACACATACTCTCACACAGCACACAGACAGACAATTGCATCTCTTGTCTAGGCATGACACCATGCGGACGGTCCCTACTCAAAGAGACACAGAGGGGCAAGAGAACGAGCCCGAAAGTAAAAAAAGAGCAGCCGCCTGTGCCTGTAGGGATCGTTTCTCATACCCCACTCTCGCCCCCAGTTAGCTCCATGGAAACAAGGACAGCCTGCTCAGAGCCAGCCAGGACTGGCCAGGACTGGCTCAGGACTGAACGAGAACTGATTGACTAACAACTGACTGACTTGACTCTCCTCCTCCCAACCTTGAGCGCGATTCGAGCGGGCTGACAGAATAGAGCGTGGTGGAGCGAAAGCCAATTTCGTTCTGGCCATTCAGGGCACGGCGGGACTCAGTCAAACGCCCGCGACAGGCGGAATGGCGAGGGCTCGCCAGCACCCACCGCTCCTTTTCTCTCTCTCTCTTTCTCTCCTCTCTTCGCACACAACACTTTACCCCCTGCTTCGTTCCCCGGACCAATCCGATCCTGGGGGGCCGTCTGGGGAGCTCCCGGCCTTACTCAACCGTGTGGGCGACACGACCACTGACTGGTCTCTGCTCACGCCATGCCGCTAGCTCGTCTTTATAATATCTCCGTCCCCGGCAAGCTTGCCAGCCAATGCTGCCGTGTCTTAATCCACGAAGGTCTAGAGAGCTCTCGAGCCCCTACCTAAGTCTTCCTTACCATTGAGAGTCCCGCTCGCCCCCGCCCTGGGAGCCCGACTGTCTCTATCGAGGAGCCTTAACGTCAATCGACTAGTGCGCGCTGACCCGCTCGCCCCACTTGTGCTGACCATCTCGTCTATCTAGTTTGACCATAACCTTTTCCTTTTTTTTTTTTTTTTTTTTTTTGTTATCTGACCTTTGGTCGTTTCCGGTTCTCTGGGATAGTCTCCCACTATATCCGACTTATCGGGCCTATGCACACGGACCTGGCGACAGAAAGGACACAGCCGTGGCGGATGGTGGCCGAGTATGACTGGGCGCGGGCAAAACGGTTGATTGGTGCAGGATAAGCAATCGCTGACACCAGATTACTGTGTACCCGAATAGTCCGCACACACATGGCCCCGCTAGACACCATCTGTCCTGAACAAACGACCCGCGTTTGTGTCCATACGTTCGTACCCTCCTAGCCCCCTACCCCTCTCTTTTTTTTTTTGTTCTTGTTGTTGTTCTTCTCTCTCTCTCTCTTTCTCTCTCTCTTTCTCTCTCTCCCAATCGCAACCCCTGTCGCTGCTCGCCCGTACCATGCTTATCCTTCAGACATGTCGTGAACCATGCTCTCCTTTGGACGCGCCCCAAATCGCATAATCAACTGGCAGCGTTCTGGTTGGGTACTCTATTGGAGGCTGACATTGTCCACTCGACCCTCGCAACCCTAGACAAGACAAAGCCAAGGCAGATACACATCAACACGCATTCACACCACACACACACACACACACACACACATACACATAAACACACATAAACACACATTATTAACACACACACACACACCTTACCCCTTCCTTCCCCGATGTGGGGCAATGTGTGTCCGAGGATATCAAGTGTGGAACGAACAGGGAGTACAGCCAACCTGATGGGAGACTGATAAGTGAATGAGTGAGGACTCTTCTTGTCCAAGGACCGATCTGTCTCCTGTAGGCCCATCTTTTTCTCTTCTCTTTCTTTCTCTTCTCTCCCCCTTTTTTTTTCTCCGCTCTGCTTCACGTCCCGTAACTGAAATGAACTGGAATCCTATAATTGGGGATGCCCCGGTTTGCTGCCCGCTCAATGTAGGATCCTGTCGCGTGTGATCTCTCTGATGCTCAAAGGTCCGACCGACCGACCGAGGGAGAAGAGAAGAAGAGGACCAAATGTACCATGTACCAAGGGGAGAGGAAGAGGAGGAAGAAGATGCTCTGCTACGGACAAGCTACTCTTTCAACCCCCTTCCTTTTTTGCTCCTCTCCCGTTTATTTTCGCTCCCGTTGTCGTCCGCTATCTTTCTTCTTCTTTTCTGATCGTTTACTGCAAATGCAACAAGAACCAAAAAAAAAAAAAAAAAAAAGGGCGAACCACAGCGGACGCCCAGCGTCGTGTCGTCATTGGCAAACAAAAAAGGTGCTTGCATGAACGGTTGCATGGAGGTTGGGAACGGTGCGGATCATGGGTCCTTGTGAACCTTGGACCTCGGGCTTTTGGATCCCCCCTTTCCTTCCTAACTCCACTCTCCCTTTCCCTTTTTCCATCCACCGGGGGATCGGGATCCACGGCTCCTGCCACAATGTCTGCCCATCTCTTTCTCTCTCTCTCTAACTCTCTTTCTCCTAATGTCCCTTTACAACCCGGCTGCAAAGATAAATCTGAGTAGGTGTCGATGCTCAACCACCTTGTTTTTTTTTCTATTCACTCGGCAACAACCTCCTTGATCCTGTTTCAATTCACCTTGGGTCCAGCAATCTTTTTTTTTCCTTTTTCCAACTCCAACATCCCTCCCTCCCCTTAACCCCCCCCCCCAACCACCACTCTTCTCTCTCCCTTCCAAACTAGTCTTGTTGACCCCTCGAACCGTCTTCGGGTTCGACCACCGGATGAGTCCTCCCGAAAGGAGAGAGAGAAAGAAAGAAAGAAAGAAACCGCATCGGAGCCAACAAAACCCACATGTAATGTGCATGTACCGATGGCGGATCAGAGTTTCTTTTCTTTTCTTTTCTTTCAAGGTAAAAAAGAAAGCGTGGTGTTGCTCTAAACCTGCGAGCTCCGTTCATCCCTTCTACAGTTCGTAAGCAAGGCATATTCCAAAATATAAAAAAAAAACCCTCGCCTGGTGGAATTCATGAGAGACCGTTCATAGTTGAACCAACCAACCGCTGCATGGCTGCACGGTATGAACGATTGCATCGAGAGACAAACATTCAGTTGCATCCGTTGGCTCTTCTGCTTCCCTGTTTCTCTATGCAGTGCAACTTTAATCTAAACCTTGCAAACAGGGTACCTTTAACGAGACGAGAAATTGGTACGTTGAGAGAGATAGAGGAAGAGAGAGAGAGAGAGAGCCAACCAAAGCAAAAAAAAAAAAAAAAAAAAAAAAAAATAACTTGTCTTTTTTTTTCTTTTTTTGTGGAACGGATCTTTCGTAAACGGGGTTGTTTGATGCCTTAATCCATCTCCACTTGTCTTCACTCTCTCCCTTGTGTTGGTTCGTGAGCTTTTCAAGACCTACTACTACACACATCTCAAGTGCACAACAAAAACAAGTGCGCTGGGAATAGTCCGCTCCCTTCCGTTGGTCCAATCGAGAAGTGGGGAGAGAGGGCAAAGGGATCTCAAGAAGGAACAAGTGGGTCACACAAGAAAGAAGAGGACCACTGACCATGCTCAAGTGGAAAAGTGGGGAGAGAGAGAGAAAGGGAGAGAGAGAAGGAAGAGGTCGAGAACATTGCGGAGATCACAAAGGGTTTCCTAAGGGTATCCAAGATTACGGCAGCACAGGGAAGTGAGGGTCTCCGTAGTCCGTAGTTCATAGTCGAGGCCTTCTTCTTAGGTCATTGGTCCTTGATTCGAGAAGGAGATACCAGTCTAGAGAGTGATAGTGAGACCCAAAGAGAATCTGAATGCCAGTCCCATCTCTCACTCTGTAGCATTTGGTGGCAAACTCATTCAAGCATCCGATGAAGAATGTGGACTGCGCTCTACTCCATCCCTTGGAGCCAAGAATGATTATATGAGAAAAGAGAGAGAGAGAAAGAGAGAAAGAGACTCGGTCTTTTTCCATCCATCTCCTCCACCGCCTACTAAGGACATCCCCCATTTAGAATCCATACCCAATGCCCAAAGAGAAAAAAACAGCCGCGTCCAGGGCCGAGGGCAAGGTACATCTCTCTCTCTCTCTCTCTCTCCCTCGTCTTCTGAATGCAAAAATAAAACCGTTCCCCAACAGATCAGGATCCCGCATTCAAACAAGCACGTTCCTCTTTCATTCCTCCAGCTCACACTAACAAGACCTCTAATGATTCCTTTGCCCCCTAGGCTGAGAAGCTCGTGCTCGAATACCTCATCAAACAGAACCGTCCCTACAGCGTCAGTACGTTAGAAGAAGAAAGCTCTCCTTTCTATCGTGGCTATAGGAGTTTTTTTATTTTATTTTATTTTATTTTTTATCGATCCCCAAGTCTGGGGCCTTTGCGGACAAAAAAAAAAAAAAAAAAGAAGAAGAAGAAGAAGAGCTTACCGAATATTGAACCTTTCTCCCCAACAGCGGATATTGTCAGTAATCTGCATTCTGCAGTTTCCAAAGCGGAATGTCAAAAGGCGGTCAATTCTCTTGTCGATAAAGATCTGGTCTCTACAAAGCTCTATGGAAAACAAGCTATTTACGTAGTTCGCCAGGTAAGAAGGAGAGTTTCTCCTTTTTTCCACTAGAGAGAGAGAGAGGCAGAGAGATTATGTATTTTATCGATTATCATGTCGCAGCGCAATATTCATCCAAGGCGGATTCTTCTTTTTACTTTTCTCTGTCGGAACAAAAAAAAGGATACGATCGATTTATCGTCCCCGGCGGAACTAGCAGCCTTGGACAAGGAATTGACAGAACTGCAAGCAAAGATCGGAAATTGCAAGAGCATGAACAAAAAGCTCTCTACTGGTAAGGAGAATCAATAACAGGACATCAGGCAGAGTCTTTTAAAAAAAAAAAAAAAAAGGTATGCTTGTTTCTCGACATTGACTTTAATCTTTGCAAAACAACAACAACAACAACAACAACAAACTATTAGAATTGGCGGCCTTTAATTCCGCATTAACAACGGATCAGATCAAACAAAGACTGGCGCAATTACAGGCCAAGGTAATGTACACATTAAAAAGAAAGAAAGAAAGAAAGAAAGAAAGAAACTAGGACGCCCATCTAAGGCTTGAGACCCCACAAATTAGAGTCAGTCCGCCTTGGTTTTTTTTTTTTTTTTTTTTTTGGGTGGAACTGAATGCTCTTCTTGAGTACTACCATTGATGTTGACCCCCTCTCTCTCTCTCTCTCTCTCTTTTTTTTTTTTTTTTTTTTTCTGGGTGGAGATGCTCCTTTAGAATGAACAAGCAAGTGAGCACCTGCGTTTATTACGGTCAGGAACAGAACTGGTGTCTGTGGAGCGAAAACAAAAGGCTGCCAAAGACATGGAGCACCATCGCAAGCTGTGGCAACAAAGAAAGAGATTGGTAACATTGATGACGACATTCTATGGGACATGGCCCTACTTTTTTTTTCTTTGTTTTCTTTTCTTTCTCGTTGGAATTATCAAAGGAGACAGAAGGAGATGTTGCTAAGAAAGGACCGTCTCATATTTTGAACCGCTACATGGCGCAATATCTAGTTCAAGGACATGTTTGACACAGTAACAGAGAACCTACCAGGGAAGCCAAAAGACTTGTTGGTAAGACACTGTTGGCAATCTTTTGTATGCATGTGTGTGCGCGTGGATTTTATCCTTTTTTTTTTTTTTTTTTTTTTTTTTTTTGGTGGCGCCCCGTGAATGACCTATTGACCCCATCCCCCTCTAATGTTTATCATGGATGGTTTGGATATTATCCCTGGATAGGCAGATCTGGATATCGATATGCAGGATCCTATCCATATCAACACCAACCCTAGGGAACTACTTCAGGCCTAAAGTTATGAGAGGGCCTCCTGGTCGGCTCCACCCAACCAATACAGACCGTACGACATCCTTTTGCTGTGACGCAATTTTTTTTTTAAGCTCCCAATAAAACGTCTTTTGAATGCATCCAGGATCATTGATTCCTTGCCATTCCATACCATCTCTCCCTTTCTCCTTTTCTTTTCCTTTCTCTCTCCCTCTCTCTCTTTTTCTCTCTCGCCTCGTCTCTTTTTCTTCTTCCTCTTCTCTTTGGACAATTCTCTTGCGCCATTCCAAATCCACTTCTTGAACCAACTACAGCCTATCCCGTCCTCTTAATCTCCCGAAAACCAGCTCGACACCCTCTCCCTCCCTTCCTCCTCTCTTCTCCCTCTCTCCTTCCTTTCCTCGTACCTCTTACGTACGCTTAATCGTCTTTGGAAATCATCTGCTTTGAGCATTTCTTTATTATTATTATTATTATTTTTTTTTTTACTTTGCCTCCACACCCTCCTTCCCTTCTAGAGAATCCTCCTCCCCAAGCTCTATAGGGCACTAACTCTTTTTCATCGTCGACCGAGCCAGTAGTCAAAGCTCAAAAGCACTTTCAACCGAAGAAGGAAAAAAAAAAAAAAGAAAAAGAAAAAGAAAAAAGAAAAAAAGATAAAAAGAAAAACAAACAAAGAGAAGGAAAACAGTGAATAAGCAATGTCTACCCCAGGCCAGAACGGGTATGTGTGCAGTGGACCAACATCGCTCTCCATGAAGCAACAAAAATGAGTCGTCCGTGGTCAATCTGGAATCTAGTCGAATGTCTTTCGCTCCTCGTTAGTCTTTCGATGCATTAAAAAAAAAAAATAGGAAGCTCCAAGACCAACCATCATTTTGATTCTGTTGTCCTAACTCTTTTTTCTTTTTCTTTTCCTTTTCCTTTTTCTTTCTATAGAACCTCAGAGGCAAAGCATCTTGGCGTGACGCAGCCAATCTCGGAGGCATTTCCATCAAAAGAAGATGAAGAACTCTCCAACAGTTTGGATGCAACCTTGAGGGCTCAGGGACTGTACGAGTCGGAAGAAGAAGGCAAGCGAAGGCAAGCAACAAACTCATTTCCTCCCAACACATACACACACACATACACACACATACACAACTCACTCATACACACACCTCTCACAACCCTCCTCACATCTTACTGGCTCTCTTGTCGAAAAACGATTCTATTCCTGGACCTGCAAAATACCTGAGGAAAGATAGAAAAAAAGAAGACCACAGCAAAATCATTAACCCTTTGGCTCTCCTTATTTCTACTATGGTAACGATACGTTGTCGATGTGGTTTATTCTAATAGGGAGGTGGTTCTTGGACAACTGGACAAGATGGTCAAGGAGTTTGTTTACAAGATCAGCTTGCGACGCAACCTACCTGAATCAGTCGCCAGAGAAGCAGGCGGCAAAATCTTTACCTTTGGATCCTATAGACTAGGCGTGCATGCTCCAGGCAAGTTTTGATGACCTTTCCTACTACTCTCTTTTGCTTTGCTTTTTACGCGATGCGCAGTCACTTCCCCACCCATGTCCATTTTTATATCCGCACAAAAACACAAACAGATACTCTCTGAACCCATCTAATCGCCTTTTTTCTTTCTTTCTTTCTTTCTTCTCTATCTCTCTCACACACTTTCTATGACATGCCTCCCGATCTTCAACACAACAGGCTCTGATATCGATACCCTTTGTGTCGTGCCGCACTATGTGCAGAGAGAAGACTTTTTCAGTGAGATGCATGACATGCTTCGCAAACGGTCCGATGTGACCGAACTGACTGCTGTTTCGGATGCATTTACGCCCGTTATCAAGATGAAGTTTTCGGACATTCATGTATGCTTTCTCTCAGTCATTCACTCTATCCTCCCTCTTTATTTTATGTGTAAAGGAGCTCTCCCCGTGAACAACTCTCTTAACCATCCTCTTTTTTATTTTACTTTATTTTGTTTTTTGTCTTTATCATTCCCCCCCATCTTAGATCGATCTTACGTTTGCTCGACTTCGACTCTCATCAATTCAGGATTCATTGGATCTCAAGGACAATGGACTCTTGCGAGAACTGGATGATCGTTGTATTCGTTCCGTCAACGGTTCTCGTGTGACAGATGAAATTCTGAGATTGGTTCCCAATGTTCGTACTTTTCGAATTGCATTGAGAACCGTCAAGCTTTGGGCGCATCGACGAGCGATTTATTCCAACATGTTGGGATTTTTGGGTGGTATTGCTTGGGCCATGTTGGTGGCACGCATCTGTCAGCTGTATCCAAATGCTTGTGCGGCAACCATCATCTCGAGGTTCTTTACAATTCTTTACAAATGGTAATGTTTTATTATTATGGTTATTCTTTTATTTCCCTTGACGCAAGATCTCCCATTTGGAACACCTACTGATAGAGTCTTTCTTTCTTTCTTTCTTTTATCCTTAATAGGCCTTGGCCACAGCCTGTTTTGCTTAAGCATATTGAAGAAGGGCCATTGCAGGTCAGAGTCTGGAACCCCAAGCTGTACTCGGCTGACAGATCTCATCGCATGCCCATTATTACTCCAGCATATCCTTCCATGTGTTCTACTCACAACGTGACCGATTCTACAAAGGCTGTCATTCTCTCAGAGTTTAAGGATGGTGAGTCAAAGAAGGAAAAGATACTCCCCCTCTCCCTCTCTTTTTTATCTCAATTTTCCGCAACATTGGCGATACTGACGCTTGGCTTTATTCAATCCTTTTCTTGCTTCTTTTTTCTTTTTTTCTTTTTTTCCCATTCTTTCAGCTGCAGAGCTCGTAAATAGGATTATCGTGGAAAAACTTCCCTGGACAAAATTGTTTACCAAGGATGACTTCTTTACTCGTTACCGTCATTATCTGCAGGTGATCGCCTCTTCGGATTCTGAAGAAAAGCATCTACGATGGTCTGGTCTGGTCGAATCGAGGATACGACACTTGGTCATGAAGCTTGAACGTATTGAAAACATTATCCTCGCCCATCCTTATGTGAAAGGCTATTCCAAGGTGATTCAATATACGACGCCTGAAGAAAAGGATGATGCTGCGCATGGAATCGTCAAGGCTGACAAGGCTGACCGTCCTGCAGATGCAGAAGTCAAGACCATGTATACGACGACTTTTTACATTGGATTGTGCATTCCTGCACGTGAAGGTAGGATTTCTCTCTCTCCCTCCGCTTTACTACTCACACACACACACACACACACACACACACACACACACACACACACATGACCTGGTCTGCGAAAAAAGTCAACTCATTCATTCTTTTTTCTCTCTATAGCCGGATCCACTGCCCCTCGCAAACTAGACTTGTACAAGCCCAAGGAAGAATTCACTGATCTTGTCATGTCCTGGGAGCCTTTTGATAACCAGTCGATGCACATTGTTGTGCAGCATATCCGCAGGTGAGTTGTTTATCTCTTTCTCAAAATATTTATATGGTCATCCCCCCCTAATCTCCATATTATATTATTTTTTAACGCGAGTCTATTTTTTTTTTTTTTTTTTTTTTTTTTTCTTCTTTCATCTAGTGTTTCGCTCCCTGCAGAGGTGTTTGAAGACGGAGATCAGAAAAAGGCAAAGCGGACGAAATCTGGAAAGGTACCATGGTCGACTCGAAAAAAAAAATGCCAACAACAAAAGAACCAGAAAAATGAAAAAATGAAAAGGGAAAGAAAATAGCACTCTGTCCTTCTCGAATCGAGCTAACGCTCTCACTCTCTGATCCTGAGTGACCTTTTTTTTTTAAATGTTTATCTTTTATAGAAGGCATCAGGAGCAGATACTCGCCCACCCAACAAGAAACGTCGTGGATCAGCAGGACAAAATGGAGTCGCTGCTACTACTGAGGCGACAACAACGGCTTCTTCCAAGAACTCGGCTCCTCCTCCGGCTCCCCCCTCCGCTTTGCCGACCGCGGAAGCGCCTGCGGTTCCCCAGGCTTAAAGGCTCTCTCTCTTTTTTTTCTTTTTTTCTCTTTTTTTTTCTTCTGGGACTGAGCGAATGGCGCACAATCATATCGACTGCCTTTTTTTTTTTTATAAAAAGAAAAAGTGGGTTGATTTGGATGTTGATTTCTTTTTTCTTTTTTTCTTTTACGTCTCTGTCTCTCGTTGAATGATCTCTGAGCAGACTTTTTCCTTTCTTTCTTCTTTCTTTCTTTCTTTCTTTCTTTTTTTTTTTTTTTTTTTTTTTCTTTTCTGGGGGGGAAAGGGGGAAAAGAGAGGTCGTTTTTCAAGACAATGGGGGCCCATGACGGATCTGGACCAATTCAGCTCCAACATTCCCTCTTTCTCGTTCGTTTTTTTTCTTCAATCTTTCTTTCTTTCTTCTTCCCCCTTTCCCCCTCCCTCTTGAGGTCAAAAGGATGCAACTCGAGATATGTTTTTGACGAGAGAACGGGATTTTTTTTTTTTTTTTCTCTTCACCTCTCTTGACTAACATGTAAGAAACGACACAATGACAGAGCTTCTTATATCTATTTCTTTCCATTTTTTTTTTTATCTTTCCGATCTGGGGAAACGAGAATAGAGATGTTGGATCAGGGGTAAAAAAAAATGCAAAAAAATTTTTTTTTTTTTTTTTTTTTTTTTTTTTTTTTTTCCTTTTTTTTTTTCTTGAGGATAGTCCTTTCCTGCCCTGCCATTATTATTATCTCTTGTCTATTTTTTTTTTTTTTTTTCTTTTCAAGCGCGTTATATTTTATTATTATTCTTATTATCCTGGAGGCTACTCTCTCTCTCTCTCTCTCTCTCTCTCTCCCTATCTCTCTCTCTCTCCTATCTTTTCGTCTATTTTCACCTTTTTCTTTTTATGTTATTATTTTTTTATTTTATTTTATTTTTTGCTTTCTTGCGTGTAATGTTGTCTTTTGTGTGTGTGCGTATTGTCAAAAGGATTTTGTAATGCACGGAGTCATGGACCTTAACCCAAACCAAACCTACTCCTTCTCTCTATCTTTCCTCCTTCTTTCTTTCTTTCTTTCTTTTTTTTTATGTGTCCTTTTATTTTGGTCCTATTCTTCTTTCTATCTTTCTTTTCTTTTCTTTTCTTTCGTTTTGTCTTTCTTTCTTGCTGTCTTTTCTCCCCCCCCTTCTTTTTACCATGTCTCCTCCCTATCCTCTTCTGGTGTCCTTTTCTTTTGATATTGGATCACAATGTGGACGTGGGGGGATATTCGAATTCTTTTTCTCTTTTTCTCTCTTTCTCTTTATCCCTTGAATAGATTGGCCATCTATCCTCAGCATTGCACCGTAGCGAAAAAGACTCTGTAAATGTATCATAATAAAAAAAATAAAAAAAAACAACAACAACTACTACTACTGGTTCGAACGTGGGTTTTCACATTCACAGTCGCACTCGGCATTGTCTCCTTCATCCGAAAGTTGACCCGTCTCTTCTTTTTCTAGACTCTTTTTCTTGATATCCTCCACATCTCCTTCCATCGACGACAATGAAAACACGGACGAAGAGGCGGATGAATTCACTCCCAAACTCGTTCCAGAAATGGAGGATCCAGTCGATCCATGAGCAGTAGGGAGGTTGTTGACTCCAAGATAGGTCATCCCTGATGTCTCTTGAGCTGCTGCTGCCGTAGCCAAGTCTCGTTTGCGCTCCATCTCCAGTCGTTGTTTGGCTGTGAGAGTAATGAGGAAATATCCTCGACAAAGACCAGTCTCGGGATCAACGGGCTGAAGGGATTCCCATAGTTCGGTAACCGTGGCAAAGAATGGCGGATATTTGAATCGAGCCGTGTCGAGCACGAGCACCTTGTCCTGTCCTGCATGATAACCACCTACAGGGCTATATTTTTGTTTCCCCCGAAGAAAAGAAATATTAGTATGGATGTAGTCCTTCTACCAAACGAGCGATCCGCCTCTCCCCCAAAAAAAAAAAAAAGGGATCCATAAATCTCACCTAAAGTGTCCAGATCCTGTCTGTCCAAGAGCCGCTCTCGAAAACGACAAGACCATCTGATAATCTTCTGATGAAGCAACTCGCTGAATATCCTTTCTGAATTCTTCCAATCCATGTCGGTCCGCTCGCTTCACAATCACCTTGGCATGACACCTTGCCAAACATGCAAACTGATTGAATGTAATCCCCTTTTGACGCATCACATCAATACTCGCACAACAATCCAATTGTTCATCCGAATACCATCGCCAGACCCCTCGCCATTGTCTTCTCGGATCAATCTCCAACGCATTCAAAACCATGGACAACGAAGACACTCCACAAAACGCTGGGTCCGATTGAGTATTAAACGAGGTACACAACTTGAAAAAACATTCTCCCGTTCTTGCTTGAATCATTTCTCGGAACAATTGTTTGCCCGTTTCACTCGTCAAACTGTCCAGGTGAGGAGGCAAATCTCGTCGATAAAAGGTAGAGTTTAGCACAGATTCCATCATGTCCACCACCTTGGATTTCTCGGCTTGCTCAGACACCAAGGAGAGATCCGTCGTTGGCTGAGATGGTTGGTTCACAGAGGATGGACTCGAGGCTTCCACTGCAGTCACTTTAGACTCTTGATCTTTCTTTTCCTTTTCTTCTTCCTCTTCCAGGGGCTTCTCCATCTCCTCTGGTTTGAACGCGTTCAAGGTATCGAGGACAGTACTCCAAGAAGGTCGAGCTGACTGGTTCGGTTCAAGACATTGTTGAATTAATCGATCCAATCTTGGGGAACCGACCTTGGTTCGGAACCGTTGCGGTGCCGGTTGATTTGTCTGTGACACGAACGAGGACACGGTCGGTGGATCGATCGATTCAAACGGAAATTCCTCCGTCACCAATTCCCATGCCAAGACTCCAAACGCATACATGTCTTCATCAATCCCATATTGTGTCGGTTCTTGAATCACATGTCCAGATCTTGATCCTGTCAAACCCTTGTTTGAACTCGGTCCTTTGGTCGCCTTGATCACATTCTCTAATGCCTCGGGTGAGAAATAACGCGTCTCTTGTACGTTGCCCGTATTCAACATATCCGGTCGTGTTCGATCCAATTGATAATGCCATGCCAAAAAAGCCCTTCCCTTTAAATCAATCCATACTGCATCACTCGAGACAGCTCCGTGTTGTTGTCCATGAAGATGTCGTTGAATGAAATGCAAGGCCGTGGCAATGTCCTTGAGAATCTGAAGTTTGGTCGCCCAATCCGTACACAAAGTCGAATCCGATCCATTCCTTTGGAATTCTCCTCGATCAAGACAAGCTCGAAGTGAACCTCGTTCATAAAAGGGAAGTACCACCATCGGTCTTTCCAACGAACCCCAACGTGTCTTTAAACTAGGAGAAAGATACGCCTGTTGAATCGAATCTGGAATAGATCGGGTCAAAATCCCCTTGAGAGGAACAAGGTGAGATTCATGCGCTGTCAAATCATCCGAGGCAATGATATTTTGCCAGGTTTCAAGATCATCTCGGAGTGAACGTCGGTGGTCTTGTTTGGTTTGTTGGAGAAGAAGTCGGGATGTTGGGTGGTGAGGGGTGGTGGCGGTGACCAGGAGCGTGAACTGGTTCTTGCGGGAAGGAGGTCGAAGCGCAACAAAGTCCGTGAGAGTATCCTGATGCGGGTACTCCATGGTGGATGGATGGAGGGGAGGGGATGATGATGATGATGATCAACTAGGGAATTGAATGGAATAGAGAGAGAGAGAGAGAATGTACGAGAGAAGGAATGAGAAAAGAGAATGTGAGGATGGAGGAGGAAAAGGATGAGAGGATTAAAAAATGGACGAACGGAATATTTTTTCTTCTTCTTACCCGTCAAATCCTTCCCGAACCCTGTTCCTCCCGTTGGCTCACTCCCATCTCTCCCAGACAATAATGACATTATATTAGAGAGTCTCCACACGCGTCGTAGGTGTGGGAGAAAGAGAGCGAGAAAGAGAGAGAACAAGAAAGAGAGACTTCCCCCAACCCCATTCTCCGAAACACTTTTGACTGAGCTCGACTTGGGCGAAGCGCGAAAAGAGCCCAACCGTTCATCGCTCAGGGGAGGTTAGGGGAGGCAGGGGGGAGTCTGAACGAGTTCATTCCCGGAGGAAAAAAAAATATATGTATACGGTGGTGGTTTGGGTTCATATGCTGGGAGCAACTTGGATCCTTCTCCCAAAAGAGCGTTCCGTCGAGCTTTTTTTTTTTTTTTTTTCTTGCTTCAAAGAGAGAAAACAATTTTTCTTTTATAGGCTTGCCTCTGTCCCACCACTACCACTGGTCCTGCATAAAGACACATACATGAATCCATCTCCAACCATGGGTTTATCCGGGCTATTCTTTTTTTTTTTTTTTTTTTTTGGTCAGGGCTGTGTTGCGTTCTGCGCCAAGCAAGTCCAAGGACTCGTGAACGAGCTAGTCGATCCTTTTTCTTTTCATTTCTTGGAGAACCGGAGGAGGGGGGTGTCTACAATGCTCCGCTAAAAGAAAAGAATAAAGTCCATTGCTCCTGATGTGATGATGCTGATGCTGATGCTGATGTTGATGGTGGCGGTGGTGGCATAAAGAAGGTCGATATGATTCCTGGAGAAGGAAGATGAGAGGTCTCTTCCATTGCACGTCACTTTTGACTTTTTTTTTTTTGGGCCCATACTCTCCGTCTCGTTCTCTTTCTCGTTCCCCCCTTCTTCTCATTTCTTCCCACTCCCAAGCAACCATTTCCTTTATTCGATTCCATCCACCTCAGGAACAAGTCAAACCAAAAGAAAAGCCATCAGCCTACAACAACAATAAAACAATCCCAATGGGTAGCTCATCATCCAAGAGTACTGTCAAGATCACTGCCCATGACAGGGCCATTCTGGACCTCAAGGTCCAACGGGACAAGCTAAAGCAGTACAGTCGGAGGGTGAGGTGCCGCAGACCCCTTTGCCACGCCCTGTGGGTGACCTAGAGGCTCAAATTGGTTTTTCATTGATACCTCTCTTTTTTTTTCCTTTTCTTTCTCTTTTCTTTTTTTTTTCCCCTTTCATTGGCTGACCTTTTCTTCTTCTTCTAAACAGCTCGAGCTAGTGGTCGAAAAGGAGCTTTCGCTGGCCAAGAAACATCTTGCCAACAAGGAAAAGAAAAAGGCCTTATTGGCAATGCGTCGTAAAAAGTTTCAGGAGGGACTACTCGAAAAGACGACCATGCAAATGACCAACCTGGACGAGCTGGTAACATTTATTTTTTTTTTCTTTTCTCACTGAGAAAGAAAGAAAATATTTTTAGTCGATATTTTGTAGCTAGAAGGATGAAAGGAGAGACTCTAACAACCTTTTTTTTTTTTTTTTTTTTTTTTTTTCATCCGCCGGCATTAGACCTTCTCGATTGAACATGCAATGATGGAGAAACAAGTCTTTGATGGACTCGCTGCAGGAAACCAGGTTTTGAAGGAAATTCAAAAGGAAATGTCCATCTCGGACGTTGAAAAACTCATGGACGAGACAGCAGAAAGCATTGCTTATCAAAACGAAATCGATGAACTCCTCTCCACTCGACTCTCGGTCGCTGAAGAAGAAGATATTGAAAAGGAACTGGATGCTCTTTGTGGTAAAAAAAAAAAAGAAGGGGAGGAGGGGGAGGGGGATTGCTTTTTTTTTTTCTTCTTAACGACATTTATCTCATCGTCACAAAAAGGGCGGACATGACGACTTAACTTTTTTTTTTTTTTGGTACTCTTCTCTCCCATTACTAGGATCAAATGTTGCCTGCAGTACCCCAACCGAGTCTGGCAGAGCGCCAAGCTGTTGCAACAGAAGAACAGGAAGCACAAGGTATTACATGCCTTCCCCCTTCTCCTTTTCTTTTTCTATTTCTTTTTTCTTTTTATATGCAATAACCGTTCAAAGGACATACGTTTATTGACTCTTTGACAAATTCTGTCTCTCTAGAAGAATCAGACGATGGACGGATCGCACAAAAGAAAAAAGCAGGAAAGCAGCGTGCTCGGAATGAACCTCTCTTGGCATAGAAATACTACAGTCCAAGGTAGATCGTCTCGCTTCTTTGAATCTCTTTCCTCTCTGTGGACGTCACATCTCTCTCCCTCCTCCTCCTCTTCCCCTTCCCTTCCTGTTGCTCAACATTCGTCGAGCGGATTCTCCTTTCCACTTGGCCTTTTTTTTTTTTTTTTTTTTTTTTCCTCCAAAGACATGAATAGAGAGCCAGCTCCACGGTTGCGCCTCGGTGCTACTCCCAGTTTAAATGGGATGAATGGGTACCATATTTGTGCACATGGTGGAGGATCACAAACAAACAAACAAAAAAAAACGTGTATCTATATATTTTACATGCACCATGACCGACACATCTCCTTGACCAACGTAATAAAGCCCGAGCGTTGAATACCGCCTCGAAAGAAAAAGGAGTGGGAGGAAAGGAGAGGGACGGACGGACGGATGGATGGAAAAAGAGAGAAAGAGAGAAAGAGTGCAGGCTAGAAGTGTGAGAGAGAGAAAGAGAACAGGATGAAGAGTTTTGTGGTTGCATTCTTGCCTTGGCCAATGCTCAGGATGCAAAAAAGGTCTAGTTATTCCTCTGGCCAGGACAGAAACGAATTATCTTTTTTCTTTTCTCACCCGTGCAGAGTCTCCTTCCTCCCTTTCTCTCTCTCTCTACTCTCTCTCTCTCTCTCTCTCTCTCTCTCTCTCTCTTTTACCCACACACCACCTGCGATCGCCTTATTTTACCCCCCCCCCCTCCCCTTTTTCTTCTTCTTTTGACAAACCTACATAATCTTGACCATGATCAGTTCCTCTCTACCTTCTTTTACCTCTTTGACCCTCTGGACTCTAGAGTCCATTTCACACACTGGCACAAAACTCTATCTAATCCCCCTTTTTCTTTCCTTTTCCTCTCACTTTCTCGCCCCCCTCCAAAGAAAAACTATGGAGACTTCAAGGTTGACGATTCTCTTATTCTTTGTCTTGGTTTTGTTCTTACTCTTGGCATTTCTTCTCTATCTCTTTATCAGCCATCGTACCACCCCTCCTTCTCAACGACTCGCCCTTTGGCTCAAAGCTCAAAACAATGCTGATCAACTCGCGGATACCATGGCCAGTCAAACTCAATGTCTGTTGGAGGGCATGCGACCTTGTCGAAGACGTGATGTTCAGAAACGAAGACGTGCTCAAAGAAGAATGCATCAGTTGTATCATCATCATGCACATCATGGGTATCAAGTACATCAAGTACAATCCCGTCCTCCTTGGGGACCAGCAGCAACAGCAGCAGCAGGAGGAGGAGGAGGAGGAGGACCAGGAGGTTCGGTCAACAATGGTGGTATCTCAGGAGGTCCAGGAACAACAGGCACCCAAACCTCGGGACGTGGACCAATAGATCGTGAAGAGAATGACTTGAGCATGGATGATTCTTGGAAGTGTTCCAATAACTACAACACGCCACCTTTTCAAACCCGTTCACTTCATGGACACGATTATGGATCTGGAGAATTGGAAGAAGAGGATTCGGAACAACTTTGGGAGTTTATTGTCGGTTGGTGTCTTGTCGGGTGTGTCATGGTCGGGATCGCCATGATCATCGGCACCTATTTCAATGTCCAACAAGATCGACCTCATTCTCTTCACTCTCCCACAACCACTCCCTCAGATCCAGAAACAAGTGATGATTGGTACTGGACCTTTGAATCCAACGATGGAGATAGTCTTATCGAATTGATCATGGCCAGGATCTTGAACATTGCGTTGGGGATCAAGGATTTTGAGGATCAATTTATGGAACATGGTATCTTTGTCTTTGTCGCCGGGATCAATGGTTATGTCTTGATCCGTCAACGTATCTTTGGTCGTCGTCGTCATTTGGAGTCGGACCTTTTACTTCAACATGCGGTGACAACAACAGCAGGACTCGACACCGCTGGAGGTTTGTCCTCCCCAACCCATCTCTTCGAGACCAAGGATGGATTAGAGTCTGGTAGAAGAGAATTCGAGGAAAGAGAAGAAGACGCAGAGGAGGAGGAACCAGAGGAACAAGAAAACGAAAAGTCATTTCCACTATCAAGTGAAGATCCACGGTATACATTTGTGGGATCAATGGAAGATGGATATAAAGGAAACAAACTTGGGTTTGATCGAGGCAAAGTACATCCTTTCCGAGGGAAGACCTTGGCCACCTTTTCGGCTACTGGAACTAGAGGCAGTGCCGAGGACTATGATCCAGAGACCGGCAACAACCATCACAATAGCATGGACAAGGGGCCAACTGGAGGAGGGCGTATCCAATCCAAACTCGGTGATCATTCCAAAGGCAAATTCAACAAACCTCGGGATGACCCTGCACTTCCTCATCTCCTCCGTACCATGGACGAGGATGAGGACGAAGGTGGAGGAGCCGATGAAAACAATACACCAGACTTTCGGACAAACTCCTTTATGGGTTGGTTCAATTATCTTCAAATCGGGATCTTGATCATCGAGTTTTTACAACTGTTCTCTTTTCCTCTTCGAGAACTCATGGAATTTTATAATCAAGCCGAGAAAACCAGTGCCATGTACGAGAGTGCTCGCAACATGATCAATGTCTTTCGGACTGCAGCGCTCACACCTACAAAAGTGCAGACACAAGAAGTCTTGGGAGGTCTTCAATACCATGATGGAGTCTTGAAATTTGGAAACAGTACCCTTTTCAGTTTTCGTCTTGATCACTCCAACAACACCAGGGAAACCCATGACAATATCCTGGCAGAGAAGGATCCCAATCTAGAAGATTGGAATCAAGTCAAGGACAAGGACGATGGTACAACAGGTTTCAATTCGACCTCTTGGATTCATGACACTATCCATTCAATGCCCTACCTTGAGAACGCAACGACTTTGGATTTTCCATGGATCAAACAAGTCAATTCTCGATCCGCTCAATGGATTACAGAGCATTTACCGACTTGGCTTCCCAATATCACGGCCCTGGTGACTTCTAGCACTAATATCGTCCCCGCAGAGACCCTTGCGAGATTAGAGGCCCTGAAACGTCAGATCGTCAATGTCGCTGCAGGCGCTGCCATCCAAGGATTATCCGTTGCCACAACAGGGGTCGAGAATTCCTTTGTGGGAGGACTAGGAGGAGAATTGAATGATACAAATAGTTTGTTTCGACAAGGGATTGGTCTGATTGGTGATCTTGCCTCAGGATCGGGACAATCCTCTTTTCCTACTTTTTCTCCAACCAATTCTTCTTTCTCTGTACCCCCTCCTTCCTCGGCTTCGTCTTCTTCTTCATCTGCTTCTTCTCAGAACAATGTCGGTAATGATGGAGATATTGTGATGCAAGTGGTCAACAGTCTTGGGTTACAACCTTCGATCAATACACATGATTGGTACCTTTTACGGTTCTGGTCTTGTTTCTTGGTTGTGATCCTGGGTTGGGTCTTGGCCTTGTCAATCCATGGTTGGAATCGATGGTGTCGACGATTGAGAAGAGAGGGAAGAGCCAATTGGCCTAGTTTGAGCATCGGATGGGCCAGTTGCTTCATCCCTGTTGTGGTAAGAAGCCAATGCTGTTGTTTCTTTTCTTCTTTTTTTTTTTTTTTTTTGAATTATTTGGCTTTCGTCTTGCGACTAACATTTTTTTTTCTTTCTTTCTTTCTTTCTTTCTTTCTTTCTTACTAGAGCGTATTCTATCTTCCTATCCTTAGCACGTTCCTTTCTTCGGCCGCTTGTCAATCTCAAGCAATTCATGCCTATGCTCATGAACGTCATATGCGAGCTCGGGAACAAGCTCGACTCTCAAGTGATTTACCCATCCAAGCTTCAGGCATCCTCTCTTCCATCGTCACCACCCTTCTCGACCCTGCTTCCACAGTCTCTCATCCTGCAAGCTCCCTCCTCTGTACAGGTCCCAACATTCAACCTTCTCTTTACTTGGCCGCCAGTCTTTTGGCCTATACTCTGGCCTATCTCTTGTTTATGGTCTTTTTAACCTCCTTTGAACGACCCCCCGTCCGCGGTGAGATTTGTTTTCGTCCGAATGGAGTGGTCGTTCTCAAGAACCTTGGTCTACTCTTGGCAGTGGATTTTCTTTTGATCCAATCTCCTTCTCAACGTCGTTTCCGAGGCTTGGTCTCGATTGGAATCATGTTGACCATGGCCTGTTATACCATTCGAAGGAAACCCTGTTATTGGAACAAGATCAATTATTGGAGAACCTTTTCCTTTTCTTGTGTACTCTACGCCTCTTTACTCGTCGCTTTGCTTTGTCCTGCTCCTATTCCTTCCTCTTCCTTTTCTTATTCCAAAAATCATTCTTGGGGTTGGCTTCAAGGAGAACAGATCGAAGGTCGATGGGTGATGGCCCCACGTCTCAAGATGAGTCAATTGGCTTGGACCATTGCAGGAGGACCCAAGGTCATGTTGGCCTGTATTGCCTCTGGTTGGGCTATTTTGGTCATTGTCTTTATTGTAGTCGATCGAGTCTTTTTACGTCGTTGGTCTCGTCCGGGAGTTCTTGAGAAATATTCAAGGGCTGAACAACTTTCGAATGCTACTGCCTTGGTAACCGCTTCTGCCATGACCACGGCTGTCGTCACCTCGGCCTCGATTGCTACGGCCACTACTGTAGGTCCGATGGCAAGTACGACGGCCACAACAGCAACCACCATGTTTTCGCCTACGACCTTGGCGAATTGGACCAATTATGCGCCTCTAGGTCGGGTGTGTCCAGAATCGGCTCGACCTACGACCTTGTATGCTTTGGGGAGTCGCCAAGGCCCTGGACGAGATGGACCAGGAGAAGGGATGACAGCTATGGAGCCACAGGATTGTTCTTTTACATTAGCGCCTCCACCGGGGATCGGAAGGGAAAGTGGTGGTGGTGGTGGAGGTGGTGGAGGAGCGGGTGAGAGTTCTGGACAGACGGGGTCATATTGGAGTGTGGTGGATCTTTCCAAAGAGAATGATCAGTGAGATTAGGCCGTGTATTTTTTTCTTTTTTTTTCTCATTTCTTCTCTCTCACTGTGTCTCGCTCTTGCTCTCATACCTGTTAAACTAGATCTTTCTCTTTTCTTTGACACGTTTGACACGTTAAAGCGAATTTGCTCCGCAAGTTCAAAAAAATGGAGAGAAGATGAGAGGGAGAGGGAGAGGGAGAGGGAGAGGGAGAGAGAATGGGGAAGGTGTGTGTGTGTGAGAGAGAGAGAGAGAGAGAGAGAGAGAGAGAGGGAGTGAGTGAGTGAGTGAGTGAGTGAGAGATTAAGATTAAGTGTTATTTCTCTGAGAGAGGGTTTTCCTTTTTCACCATTCCCTATTTTGTTGTTTTTTCTTTTTCCCATGAATGCCTCGGTGCGGATCAAAAATATTAAAAGAATATAAAAAGTGGATAATAGAACAGTTTTAATACGGGAGATCGAGGAGGGGAGGGAGGGAGTAATGGGTGATCACAAGAAGAAGAAAAAATAAAGTTAAGGGCAAAGAAAAGAAAAGAAAAAGAAAAAGAAAAAGAAAAAAAACAACACAATTGAAAACAAGAAAAGGAAATGGAAACGGGAGAAGGAAAAAAAAAAAAAAAAAAAAAAAATTTTTTCCCAAAAAAAGAAAGAAAAAGAAAAAGGAGAGGGAAAGCAGGAAAAAAAAATGGTAACATAACAGCAGTCTGCAAACAACTCAGAATCATCCACAAACAACTGGGACAGACAAAAAGTTGGCATAAAAAAAAATAGAATGAACAAAAATGAAAAAAAAAAAGAAAAGAAAAAGGAAGAGGAAAAATAGAAAAAGCACCGTAGTCTTTTTTTTTGTTGTTGCTTTGTTTCTTCTTTTTTTCTTTTTTTTTTTCTTTTTCTTATTTGCCAAGACTGCCTGCAGCAGCAGCAAAAGGTCCATGACCACCCATCATGGGCAATGACTTTTGTTGTTGTTGCTGTTGGCGCTGCTGTTGCTGCTGTTGTTGTTGTTGCTGCTGCTGCTGCTGCTGCTGGAAAAGCTGAGATGGAGGTCCCTGTAATGCTGGGTTCTGCTTAAATGGACCCTGCTGTTGCTGTTGTTGTGACTGTGGCTGCGATACATTGCCTACAGAAGAGGCCATGTTCAAATGACTCAACAGACTTGCAGGTCCACTCGTTGACTCCATCCCATTGACCAATCCTGAACCGGTACCGTTTGCACCCGCAGCTCCTCCATTGGGCTGCGAGTTGACTCCAGGGGCGCCTGCGCCTGCGCCAGCCCCTGCAGAAGGTTGTCGGCGCTCCTCAAGAGCATCGTACATGACAATAAAGTCCTTCTTGACCCGCTCCCAGCTCTGGGGGTCAAAGAAAATATACGTGCCCCGTTCAAAGGTTGGTGTCTTGGATTGTTCTGAAGTCTGGTCCTTCATCAACCAAAGACGGAGCTCCTTGTGGTATCGCCAATGCCGGTTATAGAGCTCGATTGCTGCTGCATCCTGGAGTGCATCCCGGGGCATGGAATAAAAGATGTAAAAGAGCGTCTCGTCCGAAACAGAGCTTAGCTTGGCCTGGGGTGGTGGTGGTGGCTGAACATTATAACAGGCTGGTACGCTGAACTCGGCCTCAATGTCTGCTGATGACAAGACTTCGAACCATGGTGAGGCAAACGAACTGTAGAGTGCACTGGTAGGGTAAAAGGATCCATTCAAACATTCGAAGCGGATTAGAAAAGCATTAAACAAACAGACTATTGCGCCATTCTTTTGCTTGGAAGGGTCCTATTTTTTTTCTTTGGCGTATAGAAGAGTAAATACTCGAGCAAACTTACTCGGGCGAGTTTAGGCTGAGACCAAG
>WAEK01000008.1:102500-112500 GCA_011634665.1 Mortierella sp. BCC40632
AGTGCGGAGAAGGGGGGGGGAGCACAAGGTTAAAAAAAAAAAAAAGAAAAAATGCGAACAGACCCGTCGTATCTTTGACTACAATGGGCGAGAGTGTCGAAAACTGCCTTCCTAATCCGTGCGCGTCTTCTCGAAGGATGGTTGGCTGAGCGGTTGATGAGATGGTCCTTTGTTCGTAGAATGGGGCGATAGAGAGAGAGAGTAAGAGAATGGGCGATGCGTAGGACACTTGATGAAAGAGAGCGAGATGGTGACGTATAGGTAACCATTGACGTGCCGTCTACTATTTCTTTCTTTCTCTCTCTCTCTCTTTCTCTTTATTTCTTTTTTGAACGCGTCTTGATGGCTCTCTGACGAGTCAAGAACTGGTTTCTTCCCTAGTCTACGAGAGTGAGCAGGTGGCGTTGGTCTTGCCACACAAACGACTCATGGTCAAGCTGTGCTGCAAACTCACTCAGCACCAAAGACGACTTGATCAGCCCTAGTCGGTGACCGAATCCGTGACGACGATCTGTCTGAGCTGCTGCTTCCTTGCTTCGACTCGCAGACTGGACAAGGGGCGATTCTGGCGAGAGTGGATGATAGATCCGGCCAGTGGACTGTGATACGCAAAGCTGATCTGGCTGGAAGGGTACCCTCTGCGTCCCTCCCCAGACAAGGCAACCTACACACGTGCGTGCGTTTTCCACAAGAGCCATCCTTCCTCAGACGATTAGCTCAAGAGAAATGAATAAAAAAAAACCAGTCGAGACACGCTTGCCAAACGACTTTATACGATCGTACAACCATGATAGTCATGACGACAAGGACGGTGACAATGATGATGACGATGCCAACAGTAAGAACAATAACAACAGAAATCACAAACACTTGCCATCCTGAAAAGAGTGAAAGACTACTGGAGTGTCGGCTGCCTCAATAAAGTTGATCTCCTTGCCGCACGGACTCTGCCAAGCATACTCGGAAAAGTATGGTGTCGTGTTGGCACGGAGCCGGGTATAGAAAAAGTCGAGGAATTTGAGGTCCTTGAAGCAAGAGGTCAAGTTCTTGGGTCGAGTATCCTGCAAAAAAAGCTGACCATGAATGTCGATAAAGTAGAAGTAAGGACGGATCCGTTTCTGCTCAAGAAGTTGGAGTGTGCTCGGGTCGGGCTCCAGTCCTCGGTCATGTAGAGATTCAGTCGTCTGGTCATCCTGGACGAGGTCCTGTTGGTCCTGATGCGCGTAGAGTTGTCCTTGGCGATGGAATGGACGGACCTGATGAGGAGAATGGAAGAACATCCGAGACGAGGATGGCCGCCTGGCCCATAAGCCGATCGGGCGCGAGAGCCCTAGCGGAGGGTGGAAGGGAGGATGGATGAGGATCCTGCTGGGCAGCATGACATTATATTTCTCGGGTGAAGAAGAACTAACAAGAACAAAGAGACAGACAGTCAGAAAGACACGACAGTCAGTAGACGAGCAACGGAGCAAGTCAAATCAGTCGGCCCGTGGGCCTTTTGTGTCACGTTCTCTGCCCTTTTTTTTGCTCTTGTTGGGCTCGACTATGGTCTATGGCTTTGTCAGAGAGAGAAAGAGAGAGTGTGTGTGTGTGGCACAGGGAAGCGTTTCAGGATTGCCCCTTGCCCACACAAGAACGCCTCTTGTTATTATTTTTGTGCGGCGATTATACTCGGTTGTGGTTGTCGGGACGCGACATGACCAAGCGTGGGCAATGACAGGGCGAAGAAAAGAGAGAGAGAGAGAGAGAGCACTAAAGGGCTCCTTCGCTCCCCCTTCATTTGTTCGCTTACTGGATATTAGGCCATGTCTGGATCGCGACAGAGCAAGTATCTACGATCGGGTATGGGGTGTTGACTGAGCCAAAGGGAGGCACCGAGTTGTGTCGAGCACGACAAAAGAGAAAAAAAAACGGCGAACAAACAAGCACATACCGAAAGGCATTCACATACACCCACACGTTGACAAGGAGCATACATAGCAGGGCACCAGCGGATAGGACACTGGCTCGAGGAATGGGACAGTTTTTTCAAAGAAAATACTATGTTGTCTGGTTGCAATTGCTCGGGGCATACTTTTCTTTTTCTCGTTCTCTCTCTGTCTCTGTCTGTCTGTCTGTCCGTTCTTAATACGGAGTAATTTTAGATCCAATCAGGCGCCGTCCTCACCTCGCTGCTTTCCCCGCACCGGTGCGGGGACATTGGGAGAGATAGAGAGAAAGAGAGACGAGAGAGAGAGAAAGAGAGACGAGAGAGAGAGAGAGAGAGAAGGAGAGAGAGAAGAGAAAGACAAGTGGCTCGCGAGGAGCTGCTTGGGGCTCAAAGGAATGGGAACGGAACAGCCGAGTCGAGGACACAGGGCGGGGTGTGGGTAGGTGTGTGTGAGAGTGAGTGTGTGGCGGACAAGAAAGAGACTCTGGGCACCGAGGCCCATATTGCAATATAGAGTCGTAACATTGGGTTCCACCGTTTTCTTTTTTTTCTTTCCCTTTTTGCTTAAAGTCTCTCTCTTTTTCTTTCTTTTCTTCCAATGCATTATTTTTTCCAAGGAGCAATCTTTGACCATGGGCTATCTCTTTGGCCTGCAGAGAGAGAGAGACAAAGAGACGTTTTCCCCTAGAAAGAGAGAGAGAAAGATGTTTTGTTGCCTTTTTTTTTTTTTTTTTTTTTTTTTCTTTATTTTTAAAGATTAATATATATATATATATATGGACCTCCCCTGGTTCTCGATTTCTTGGTTCTTTTTCCCGGTTCGCGTCGCCCTGCTGGCTTTTTGCGCGTCGCGTCGGCTGGTTTTTTTTTCTCCCCGTTAATTTCTCTCGGGCTCCTTTCTCTCTTCTTTTCTCTTCTCTATCTATTTCTCTTCTTTTTATCTTTCTTTTTCTCCCTTCTTTTCTTTTTCTTTTTCCCCCTTTTCTTCTTTTTTCCCCCCCCCTTTTTTTTACTACCTTTTTAGAAGGAAAAAAAAAAAACCACCCTCTATAGAAGAAAGGTTGTGCCCACCATTCAGCGACCACCAAGCGGCTAAGCGATACCATCTCGGAAATGACTGCAACTACCAATCCTCGAGCACGCAACTTCAATGCGGGCGATCAATATCAGATTCTGGATGTCGTAGGAGAAGGAGCCTATGGTATTGTCTGGTAAGAAAGCAAAGAAGAAAAAAAGGAGAACCTTTGTCTCTCTTCATCTCGGGATCACCCTTTTTTTTTTTTTTTTCTTTTTTCTCCCAGGAACATTGCGAGCCAGGACAATTAAAAAAAAAAAAAAAAAAATGAAAAAAAAGACTTCATGGATCGCTTCTTGCTCTGGATTGTACTCGAAAACCCTTCCTCCACCCAATGTGGTGCCCGGATGACACATGCACATACGCGTGCCTGTGCGAGTCCATGCAGTGCGCTCTCTTGTCTTCCTCCCTCTTCTCCCTATACAAAAAGGTTAACCAGATGCTCATTTCCCATTTCTCTTCATCTACGTCGTGGTGGGTGGTACGGGGTGTGATTTCTTTTTTTTAATTCATAGCTCGGCCATCTACAAGCCTACTGGACAAAAGGTGGCCATCAAAAAGATTACCCCTTTTGATCACTCCATGTTCTGTCTCCGTACCCTGCGTGAGATCAAGCTGCTCAAGTACTTTAACCATGAAAACGTAAGAGTGACAGTGAGAGTGAGAGTGAGGAAAAAGAGCACCCCTGTTTGGACCATTGGCCTCAACAGACAAACAGACAAACAGACAAACAGACAAACGCACACACATACTCCTATGCAAAGCGGCATCTAGGGCACTTTACACATCCTCAAGCCCATTGGTGCAAGCTCTGAACCATTTTCTCTCTCTTTTCAGACTCCTGCTGCACGGGTCGGGAACACGGGCTGGAGGAGGAGGAGAAGGAGGAGCAGATCATCCAGATGGAAATGAAAATGGGGAGAACTCTCCAAACTGACCTGGGCTATGTACCTTTCTCTTTCCTTCCTTCCAAATGACTTTTTCTGACAATGTAGATTATCTCGATCCTCGACATTGTCAAGCCCCCGACTCTGGAAGCCTTCCAGGAAGTGTAAGGACAGCGCTGCACCCAAAGGGTTGCGAAAGAAGAAGAAGAAAAAAAAAAGTGTGAAAGGGAGAGACAGACGGATGATGATAAGCCCGTCTTCTTGTTGGTGCATGGGGAAAGGGGATGGGGAAGGGATAGAGATGATAGGAGGAACAGTCTGTGGCCTGCTTACTGCTTGTCTCTGCTTACTGTCTGCTCTTTGTTGAAAAGAAACCCCTGCCCGATCCCTGTTCTCCATCTTGTCCTCGTACAAGAAGAAAAAGAAAAAGAAAAAGAGAAAAAACCATTGGACCAACGCTCTTTTGTTTTGCATTTGCCCTCTCTCTCTCTCTCTCTTTTCTCTGTCTATCTCTGTCTGTCTATCTCTATCTCTCTCTCTCTCTCCCTCTCTCTCTCTCCCTCTCTCTCTCTCTCTCTCCCACACACACACACACACACACGCACGCACATACACACGCACACACACACATACGCATGTACGCACAGGTACCTGATCCAGGAACTCATGGAGACGGATATGCACCGAGTCATCAGAACCCAGGACCTTAGCGACGATCATTGCCAGTACTTTATCTACCAGACCCTGCGTGCGCTCAAGGCCATGCACTCTGCCAACGTGCTGCACCGTGATCTGAAGCCTAGCAATCTTCTTCTCAATGCCAACTGTGACCTCAAGGTGAGTGATCGTTTCTCTCTCTCTCTCTCTCGTTTCATCAGATCCAATACAAGTCACGCACAGCCATTGGTTCTGATGCCTGTTTAATCTTTATTAGATTTGCGATTTTGGTCTGGCACGTTCTGCAAACTCGACCGACGAGCACAGTGGATTCATGACAGAATACGTTGCCACACGTTGGTACAGAGCACCGGAGATCATGTTGACATTTAAGGAATATACAAAGGCGATCGACGTCTGGTCGGTGGGCTGTATCCTTGCAGAGATGCTCAGCGGAAAACCTCTCTTCCCAGGACGTGATTGTAAGTCAAGAAAAAAGATAGAAAAAGAAGAAGAAGAGAGAGTGAGAGAAAAAAAAAAAAAGAGACTAAGGGTACATGGTCGGGTGTATGTTCAATGACTTGGACTTGTTTTTTTGCATTTTTTTTTTCAAAAAAAGAAATAGACAAAGTACAAAAAGAGACAAAGGACCCATGAACTGTCTCTTTCAAGCACCATGACTTGACCATCTTGACTAAACCGAGTCATTGCTTTCATTCTTTCTCTCTCTCTCTCTCTCCTCTTCTAGACCACTCGCAATTGAACTTGATCCTGGATGTTCTTGGAACGCCAACGATGGAAGACTTTTACGGCATCAAATCCCGTCGTGCTCGTGACTACATTCGCACTCTGGCCTTTAAGAGGAGAATTCCATTTTCGTCCATGTTCCCAGATGCCAACCCATTGGCCTTGGACTTGTTGGAAAAGTTTTTGACCTTCAACCCAGCAAAGCGCATCACTGTGGAAGAGGCATTGAAGCATCCTTACCTGGAGCCCTACCATGATCCAGAGGACGAGCCCTCGATGAACCCAATCCCAGAGAGCTTCTTTGACTTTGACAAGCACAAGGACAGTTTGTCAAAGGAACACCTGAAAGGTACCCACTTTGAACAAAAGTTCATATATTTTTTTTATTTACTTTTTTATTTTTTTATTTTATTTTTTTTTTTTGCAAGGAGCTTTTGAACCAGAGAGTGGGGAGCAGCTGTGCGATGGACGTCTCTATAGTTGAGTTTGTATATGTGGGGGAGAGAGGTAGATATGGCTCACTTTTATGGGATATTAACGCCCTTTTTTTTTTTTTTCTCTCTTTCTTTCTTTCTCTTTGGACTCTATGACTGACAACAGAGTTGATTTACAACGAGGTCACCGGTATTTGAAGAAGCCTTTTCTCTCTCTCTCTCTCTCTCTCTCTCTCTCTCTTTCTTTCTCTCTCTCTCTATTTATGTCTATGCCAGAAAGGGGAATGAAGACACACAAACCAATATGACAAGCAGGGCCATGGTGTAGCTTTTTTTCCTTTCCTTTTCTTTTTTTTTTTTTTTTTTTTTTTTCTGTCAATCTATTTATCCCCCCTACTTTTTTTATCTTTTTCGCTCTCTATTCCACAAAAAAAGTCAACTCTGTGGATCATCCCTCTGGAAAGAAGGAAGATAGATTAGAGAGAAAGAAACAAAGTATGATCCGGGAAGGAGGAGCGAAGGAGGAGCGAAGAAGGGGAAGAGGAGGAGGAAGAGAAAGAAGGAGGGGGGGAGTAGCAGTTCCCAGCATTTCTTTATTTGTCCAAACAACAACCACCATGTAGCATCGCATTCAGGATCGAACGAAAAAAAAAAAAAAAAAAAAAAAAAAAAGAACGCACCTTGCTTTAACTGCTCTAGCATTGAAAGAAGAAGGGAAAAAAATACGAGTGATATGAACGTTTGTCGTTAAGAAGAAAAAAAAAGGAAAAGGATGATGATGATGGGGGCAAGGGCTAATGCACCCTCACACACACACACACACGCACATTTGTAGAGATACACACAGACACACAAACACAGAAGGGTACTTCCGCGCGAGGAAGGGCAAAAAGGAAAAAGAAGGGAGGGTTTCCCGCTGGCCGGGAAGGAAAAAAGGTAAAGGGGGGGAGAGAGAGAGAGAGAGAGAGAGAGAGAAGGAGGAGGAGCGAGTGAATGAGTGAGCTGCATGGACACCAATAGGCCGCTCTCGTTTCTCTCTCTCTTTAAAAAAAGAGAGAGGGCCCAGTCTAAAAAGATGCGGTTGTGCCTTCCCTGTTGCTCCACGTTGCATGCTGTCAGGGAGAGGACTCTCTCTCTCTCTCTCTCTCTCTCTCTCTCTCTCTCTCTCCTCGCCGGACCGGAGGTTGTTTGGGGCAAGAATGTCCCCGGGCATCTTTTTTTATTTTTTGCTTTGCCTGACTTTGAGTCGAGTGGGTATTGACAGACAGGGACGGAGGTGGAGAGAGAAATGATGGATTGATGTCATGTGCAGTAAGGGTGGATAAGAAGCGGTTGACCCTCTCTTCCTGCACACAGGACACAAGAGAGTTAAAGAGAGAGAGAGAGAGAGAGAGAGAGAGAGTGGACCGGGGCTGTTGTTGTTGTTGTTGTTGTTGTCATCCTTTTTTGAACAGGGGAAGAAAGAAAAGGAGTTTCCCTTGCCTTTGTTCTCTATTACCTCTTACTCTCTCTCTCTCTCGGTTGCATTCCATTTGCACTGCCCATCCGACAATCCCCCATATATTTCTATATATTTCATTCATTCATTCATTTGCTCTTGCTCTTGCATCTGTGTGACTTTGACTTTGAGGAAAAGGTCTTGTCTCTTCTCCTTCTCCTTCTCTCCTTCTCTCTCTCTCTCTCTCTCTCTCTCTCTCTCTCTCTCTCTCTCTCTCTCTCTTTCTCTTTCTCTCTCTCCTCTTGCTCCTCATCCGTGTCTAAAGTTAATCATCTAAACCCCTCCACCCCCCCACCCCGTTCTTCAATGGTCTTGATCCGCAAAGGTTTGGATCCACGCGATCTTTTTTTTTTTTTGCCGTTTTTTTCCGGCCCGGTGCCGATCTTTATCTCTTCTTTTTTTCTAATTTTTCCCATCTCGATCTCATTCATTAAATTTCAAATTCATCCAAATCCATTTCCATTCCTTCCTTCCTTCCTTCCTTTCTCTCTCTCTCTCTCTCTCTCGGCTCTCTCCCCAGTCACACACACCACGCACACGCATACTCCACACACACATTCTCTCTCTTTCTCTCTCTCTCCCTCTCTCTCCTTGTACCCTATCACTTGGCCTCACCGCTGTGCGTACCTTTTCTGGTTGGCTGTCTAGTTGTCTATTATCTGACCGACTCTCTTCGTCATCCTCCACCCCCCCCCCTCTTCTCTTCTCTCTTCCTGTTCATCCATATCATACGTGTCCATATATAAACTTGTAATGGAGTCGGGGTGGGGGTAGTAGTGGTGGTGGTGGTGGTGGTGGTGGTGGTGGTGGTGGAAAAGGCCCCTGCTTTGTTGTTGTTTTTTCTTTTCCTTTTTTCTTGTTTTGCTTTGCTTTGCTTTTTTAGCCTGGCTTGGCTTAGCTTGACTGTCCAGAGACCATGGGACTGGACAATGAACCCATCTCTTTCTCTCTCTCTCTCTCTCTCTCTCTCTCTCTCTCTCTCTCTCTCAAAAAGACAATGGGAAATGGGGACACACAAAACACATGTTTTTTTTTTTTTTTTTTTTTTTTTTCTTCCCGTCCAGACCTGACCTGACCTGGTCATACTTGTGTTCCCGTCTCTCTCTCTCTCTCTCTCTCTCTCTCTCTCGTTTTTTCTTCCCTTCTCCAGTAACCCCCCCTTAGTCCTAGTTGCAATGCACATTGTGTTGTGGCTATTAGTAGAGATGGAGTCTTGCAGATGAGGATGAAAGAAAAAGAGAGAAAGAGAGAGAGTAGTGAGAATGGAGATATATTTTTAATATTTATAAAGTCTGCAGGAAAAAAAATGATGATGATGATGATGATGATGGATGCTCAGTAGTAGACTTGAATCAGATGAACAATTCGAGAGAGAGTGAGAGTGAGAGTGAGAGTGAAAGTGAGAAAGGGATGAAGAAGACTGGACGGGGCGGGAGAGCTGATCACGAGTGTGCACCTTTTTTCTTCTTCTTCTCTCTCTTCTTTCTAGTTGTCGTGCTCACTTTTTTTTCCCTTACTCTCTGTACTCACCTCTTTCTCTCTTTCTCTCTCTCTCTCTCTCTTTCTCTCTCTCTCTCTCTCTCTCTCTCTCTCTCTCTCTCTCTCTCTCTCTCTCTCTCTTTTCTCTCTCTCTCTCTGTGCCCACGACTCCCGCTCCCATCCGCGATTGTTTTTCTTTTCTTTCCTCTCTCTCTCTCTCTCTCTTTTTTATTTTCCTTTTTCTAGTCTCCATCGCAGCATCCTTCTTTCCTTCATCCTCCCTCTCCTCCTCTTTCTTCTTCTTCATCCTTCTCATCAACCGCCATGTCCGCCCCAAAGAGTGCCTCATACGATTATCTCATCAAGCTGCTGCTTTTGATTGGTGACTCTGGTAAGTCCTTTAACCGATCCCTATAATTCTATGCCTCTCTCTCTCTCTCTCTCTCTCTCTCTCTCTCTCTCTCTCTCTCTCTCTCTTTCCTTCCACCCCGACCAACTATACGCATACAGTGACACGTCTGCGCGCCGCTCTCTCGCTCTCAGGATGTCTTTTTTTTTTAAAGAAAAAAAGAAAAAACTATCTCGACCTGCCTGACTGTCAGCCCATGATGGCACGGGAACAAGACGCAGAAGGGCCCCACAACTCTTTGGCCCATAAAAAAAAAAAAAATTTGTTGCTGCTGCTGTTGCTTTGTTGCCCTGGCTTTTGGTGCTGAAAACATACACACACATCGCATCCCTACGCGGCTAAAAAAAAGAGAGAGAGAAAAAAAAGCTTTCCGCATGGCTTAATAGGACATTGAGCATGGAAGGATACCACTAGTAGTAGAGCATTGGATACTCTTCCCTTTCTCTCTCTTTCTCTCTCTCCCGTGGGCACTCACTTCTGGTCCTGCACCCACTTTTCTCTTCTTCCCGCGCAGAACCGTTGGCAAAGACAGGGAAGATGGACACGACGGGGTCCTCTCTATTTTTCTTCCTTTCTCTACTTGTTTCGTCTCTCATTCTTGTACTTGGAACCCCTTCCCTTCTCTCTCTCTCTCTCTCCCCTCTCCACCATCGACTCCGATGAGTCTGTGGGTGGGCCTGATGACGTCGCTGCTTCGCCATTGCGTGAGCGGCTCAGCAATGAGAGATGGCCTTCCTAGTCTCTTTTGGACATCCCATCCAGGGTGGTTCATCACTCTCTTCCATCTTTGCTTTTGGGTAGAGTCAAGACAAAGAGAGATAGAGAGAGTACAGATGGACTTTTTTGTTCTCTATGCATCTTGTCTCCAGTGCACTTTGGCACGG